>JADDOH010022993.1:0-18224 GCA_016648135.1 Agrypnia vestita | reverse complement strand
CACAGAATATAGACCAAAATAGAATGTCAACTGTTATTTGCAAAGTGACATCTTGCGATTATGGGAGATATTATTATTTATTTATATATTTGTCCTTTTTTTCTTTATTTATTTATTTATTTCAATTAAATGAATATTTAGACCGTATTCTGAAAATAGCAATATTGCTATTTCTGTATCTTGACAGTTATTGTATAACATTATAATGCTGTAATTTTAACGTTTTAAGTTTGACAGGTTTGAAATTAACGAATTCAAATAATCAGATAAGCTCTAAAACGTAAACAAACGCTAAGTTATTCACATATTATGAATAACTTATTTTACTTTCGTTTATTTACGTTTTAGAGCTTTCTGATTGATTGAATTCATTAATTTCAAATCTGTCAAACTTAAAATGTCAAAATTAACTGCATTACAATGTTATAAAATAACTGTCAAGATACAGAAATAGCAATATTACAATTTTCAGAACACGGCTGTTTGTTTCTGAAAATGAAAATAAGGTTTAACAATAAAAGATGGTACATTTAATTAAAAATGTATTATCCACTAATTCTATAATAAGAGTCAGAAAAAGAATTGGCAAAGAAAACTGACAATTATTTTTAAATTCGTCAATATTGTTACAGCATATTTTTTAAATTTTACACACTACCTCTCTGTAAAAGAAAAATCTCATGTTTAGAGAAGGAATATGTTTACATAATGAACATAATTTCAGATTAAAATAGATGATTTTGTTTTAAAAACAATGTTCATATTTAAAATTCATTCAATTCAAAAACATAGAATTAATATTTTTTAAAATACCAAAACTCGCAAAGAAAATAAAAATTCAATATTATATATTTTGTAATTATTAATATTTTAGAAAATAAAATGTAACATTGATCAGTAAATAATTTACACCACAAGCTACCATTTTAATAGATAAAGGAAATCAATGATTTGTGATGATTATACAAAATAAGATTACACTTCGTATTCATGTGGTAGTCAATTTTCATTGCCTGTTAATATTATTACTAATATTATTTAAGTGATGTGATAAAAAATGTAACATTCAAATAATATATTTTTTAGATTCAGAATGATTGTTTTAAGTACAAATATACATTGGAAAAATTCAACAAATATTGATTTAAAAAAAACATTGCAATAAATTCCTACCCAATTCGATGTAAAATATTTGGGAGCAATTATAAATCATAAACTAAACTTTACATTGAACACAAAATATGTAACAAAAAATAGCAAAATGAATTTCACCCTTGGAAAGAATCAGAAGAGATCAAAACAGAATTGAGCAAAAATATATTATATAACGCAATAATTGTCCCCCACATCAACTACTGCGACAGTATACTATTTCTGGGTTGAAGAAGAATTGAAAAAATAACAATACTCGAAAAGAAAGCATAAAGAATTATACTAAAAATAAATCAATACACAAGAATTAAAGTGGTGCTAGAAAATTTACCAATAATAGACAAATAATTAAATTTAATTCTATTTCTACTTATGTATAAAATTAATAATGGATACATAAGTAGAAATAGAATTAATAATTAAAATAATTATTAATTAATAATTAATTAATTTTTTTCTTAATACATCTTTGAAGTATTAAGAAAAAACAAACACAAACACTGCACTGCACAAGAGAAGATGAAAAGATTACATTAAAAAAAAATCACAAATTTTAATCATGCACAGTGCTATATATAAAACTACTACTACAACGAAACTATACATAAAACTACCAGGGACATTAGAGATGTAAATAATATAACAACTTTAAGAGGAAACTAAAAAAATATGTGATACTTTAGTTAGAATAAAATTTTAAATAATTATATGTAATGCTGTATATATAAAGAAATATAAAATTATTATATTTCCTATTTAAAGAATAAATTTTTAAAATAATAAAAAAAGGTTAGGAATATCATCTAAATGATCAAAAGTGTGAAGATATGATAAACAGAGTACATTCTAATGGGTTGACAGTATTTTCAACGATTCTTACATACATATACATTACACATACATAATAATTATTCTGGATACACAACAAAAAAAGTATTCTTTTCAATTGTCATTTTACACTTCAATGTTCAGAATAATTATTTTCAATTAAATAAGCGTATACAAGAACAGATATCAATAAGACATCATTTACAATGCATTGCAAATAATATAACCGGTCAGTAAGATCAAGCGGTTTGAAACTAAAAAAGTAGAACAAATGATTTAATATTTTTTATGCTTATAGCGTTAAAAACCACACATATTTTTTTAAACGTCTAATGATTTCGATACTGTATTATATCTTCATCAGGACGATCGGACAATAACTTCCATAAGTTTAATTTGTAAGGAAAAAAGGCAAACAGTGTTAATGATCGCAAAATTATACGGCTTTCTCAAAATTCACAAAGGAAACAGCCCCATCAGATCAGCAGTATCCCAATGTAATGCAATTCCCCAACATTCAAAATAACTTCAATCATTACAAAAATATTAAATAACTCCAACGTATTTAAACCAAAGTATACAATTAAAATTTCATGTAGTCAATACCTTAAAAGATATTGAATGAAAAGTTAGTATCATTTGATATTGCAAGATCATTCATTAATGTTCCCATTCAGGAAAGCAAAACACTAATTTTAGATATACTAAAAACACCAGATTTGTCGGAAGGTCTAAATGATTTATCTCTTTTATAAAACCTTGTCTCAATCAAAATATAATAAAATAGTTATATTATGCTGTACCCATTGATAAACCTTATAAGCAAATATAAGGTTTATCGATGGGTGCATGTGAGGCAATCCAAATCCTTGCAATATTCAAAAAATTCTAAAACAAATAATTGAAAATCAATTTGATAAAGAAATTTATAACATCTAACGCCGATATCTCAAAACTGCATTTTTCACTTAATACACTAAAGTACTCATGGTTCGATATTATTATGCACATTATTTTTACATTTCTAATAATATTTTACAAAGTCCACTGTCTGTGAAGCCTCTTTGTCGATGCTTACATCTGCATGGATTTTTAAGAATGCTGCTACAGACCGGTTAGGCAGCAACGCTTTCTTTCTTCTTCTTCTTGATTTTAACCTTAAAAATAATACAATCTGTTAAATTTGACAACGCTGGAAAATGACAGATGAGTGTGTCCATTTTTAACTAAATTTTATTAACAATTAAATTAAATTAATGGGTATTAACAATTAAATTAAATTAACAAGTGTGGGAGAGTGTGTCCATCTTTAATTAAATTTTATTAACATAAACATACTTTAACTAAATTATTTATGAAATTACTTAATTTAATATTTTAGTACTGTTATTTAAATTTATTTTATTCATGTTGTAAACATTTATTAATGTATGTATTGTGTATTAAAAAAAATACAACACAAGCAATCATTGTTTAAAAAATATTTAGTTATAGATTATAGTTGTATATTCTTACCCTCATCTCCTTTGCTGGAGCTGGGTTCTGAGGATTCCATTGAGATATTCATCCGTCACACCAATATTCATCTCCTTGGACTTGAATCTGTAGACATAATAATTTTACTTATCATTTACACATGTCAGTGGGAAGTTCTGTTCTTTCTAAAACCAGCAGTGAAATAATAATAACTCTTAATTAATAATTGTATGCATGTTATACAAAGATAATGATGTAATAATAATTAACCATAATTTTTTTTTGTATTTTAATCATACGGAAAACTTGGACAAATGAGTCAACAGTATTGAGATTTTATGGGAAACATAGCCTGTAAATTTATAGGAAACAAGATTTTGGAAGGGATAAAATAATACATAAAATCTAGAATTCGGTTAATTTTAAATTAGTAATCCTCTGTGACTACATTCAAAACAATTTTTTGGATATTGCTGCCTTCGCTTTTATACCCTATGTAAATTAGTTTTCCTTTGTAAAATAACTTTTTCTAATAAACTTTCAAACACAATTATAATAAAACATTCCAAATATAATTAATATAAATATAAAATACAATCACTCACGCGTATTTTCGGTTTCAGTATGACAGTTCAAAAGGACGATAAAATATTTCGTTTTTGTAGCAAATATCCTTTGTGAAATGTCAATATTCAGTTTCATATCGAAACAAACATATTCTCAGAGGATGTCAATGTCGGAGGCGGTGACGTGGTAGCGGGATTGTAAAAAAATAAACAAGCAAAATCGCCACAAAATAAAGACATATTTGATATGAAAAATTAAAATGGCATCGCCACGGCGTCGCAAATTGTGAACAGTGTAACCAACTTGAACATTTTGCGAAACCAACATTAATACCACTACAATAATTGTTAAAATAGTTGGCAAGGGTAGGTAAGTACTGACACCAAATTAGAACCGCCGAAAAATGAAATTTAAAAAAATTCCCATAAAAGAATTGATGCCATTATAACGGAATCGAAACTTTATGGATAGAGTGCGCAGGCCCTGGGGTAAACTAGTACGTCTATAGGGTAAACCAGGGTAAACTTTTTGCTTATTGAAGTGTAACATCTTTCCTCTCGCTTTCCTGCAATCTGTGGCAGTGATTTTGTGAAAGGACGGAAATTCGTAACAGGAAATAAGACGCCGGGGAAGGGCGCGCAATTTCATTCGACCAATGTACGCACGCAGAGCGCGCGCGATGAAAGAAAATCATCTTTTATAAACAAATCAATGTCCAGCAAGGGTCAGCCCTTCTGATTTTGTATACATGTTACGCGGCTGGTGGTAACTTTGATATATTTTGGCTTATATCTTCGAAACTATCCAAGAAATACTTTTTTTACATTAATGTAAACAATAACTACCCTTAATGATTTACATTGTAAAATTTTATATGATTATTTTTAAATATTTATTCAAAGTTTTCATACAATATGTACGGTGGCACACTGCCGCCGTCTATTAAAATAAATAAAAATATATAATTGACCAAACACATTTCTAAACAAAATGCGTATGTAGATATACGGTATCTACCTAGTGCGGCAAAATTCTATAATAAATAAATGCACATACATTTTCTTTACTTGTATTTACTAATTAATAAATATACAGGTAAGTATAAGCTTTTTTATATTTTGATGTTTATTTCTGTTGCTGCTCAATTGATATTTTTAATTGTGAGATGTCAAATGTTACACATCGTATGCGGCTACTGTAAGTCTCGCTCGTTTTTTTTTAATTTATAGTATGCCTATGGATATTACGAATGCAGTTGGCACAAATTGAAATATATATTTTTTCATAAAATATGTAGTAGCTTATTTATTTACTTATTTATTATTATTATGACATCAATACTCAATACTCGATAACATAAACATTATTGAATGTTAAAATGTTTCATTTTTATTCATATGATAATAGTTCTATGTCTATGTGTAGATGAAAGGTTTTTAGAAGGTTTAGTTAGTTGATTGATGATAAAAATCAACTGTTATGAAGTTATTTATTTTCTAATACGCTAGGAATGTGTGAAATTGTGGTTCCTTTTTAGAATCTTCATTAATTGACCAAAATTATGCAGAAAATCGTAAAAAATCAGAAAATTTTTACCAACTTAATTCCAAAAATAAGAAATTTGAAATCTTAAACCTAAACTGGGAACAAAAACAAAGATTGATAATATTAAGGAAGGCTATTCGTAACGATTTTCCAAAAAATAAAACATCTTGAACAATTTTCGGCGTAGTTGGAGAAAGTTTGCGTAAATACACTCCATACTAGGTACCTCACCCCTGAGACCCAAAATTTGTCTTTTGTGCCGCTGAAGCCATTGTTTATTAGTGGCATCATTAGCACCTGCTATTTAGTGGCATGTGTGTACGCACATTGCAAGTAATGAGCATGCTCATTACTAGCAAGCTAGTACTAGCAACCGCCGGTTGATTTATGAGTATACTAATGCTAATTCATCACGAGAAGGGATATCTTTTGAGCATATGTGAACAGGCTCGCTTATGAGCAGGCAAATGTCATTTTCGGCAGTGTCGATTATCAATGCGATCTTCTCAGTCCGTGACTGACGTGAATCACGAATGTCTGTGGAATACTCAGTCAACGCTATGTAAAAATAATATAGTACGAAATAATGTTTATGAAACTTTATTAAAAGATATGAATGATTCAAATCTTATAATAAAAATTAGAAAAACTAAAATCACGAATGTGTGGATGGAATTTCAGGAACTATTTTGATTTATTGGTTCACTTGAATTTTCTATTTCAGTTTGCAAAGTTTCCATTTTGAACAAGAGCGTCTCTATTCTATGACAAGAGCATGCCAATAATAAGCATGTGTGTTTGATTAAACCCAGGAACTGTTTTGATTTATTGGTTCACTTGAATTTGCTATTTCAGTGTGCAAAGTTTCAATTTTGAACTGGAGTTCCTCTCTATTCTATGACAAGAACATGACATAATAAGCGGGTGTGTTTGTTTGTTAGCTTTGAGCATGCTTAAAATAAGCATGCTAATAATAAGCAAATGTGTATAGTTGTTAGGGCGTACTAGTTTTGAGCATGCTCAAAATAAGCTGTGTATCTGTACCTTTATATTATGGTTGGGGCAAGACGTGATGTCTTAGATAATATAATAGTGGAATACCTTTCTTATCCATGGTATATACTATATTATCTATGGTATATACAAACGTCAATTGCCTATTATGAAAAAAGTGATTGCCGGTATTGTCAAATTGATAAGATTTTAAATTAGATAATTAGTTTCTATTATTTAATATTTGTCAAAAATGAAGGGCGGATGGAATTTATCTGTTTTATTTATTTTATTGATTTATTCAAATTTAGTTCTTCCACATGAGGTAATATTTTTATTAATCTACTGTTCAACTTATTTAGTGTTTATTTATTATATTCAATTTTGGGCTACTTGCTAATTTTTTACTACCGTTTTGAAATAGAACATTGAAGACATAAATCCAAATCTTACCATTCGATTAATAAAAATATTTTTTTGATAAAATAACTATTTATACAAAATTTTATATTTTCCCTCTGTTTCTTAACCTTCTCTCAATGTTAATCTAATGGTTTCAAAATTTTATAATTTCACTCGCATCTTCAAAGTTTTTTCTTATTAATGCTTTGTGGCAATTTGTTCCTTGTTGTTCATGATGTCCTTTAAATGATATAATTTTGTAGCTTTCAACCGATGTAAATAAGTCTGGTCACTCCAACAACTGGGCAGTGCTCGTGGACACATCTAGATTTTGGTTCAACTACCGACATGTAGCCAACGTATTATCCATCTATCGAAGTGTGAAGCGGCTGGGAATCCCAGACAGCCAGATCATCCTCATGGTGGCTGATGATATGGCCTGCAATCCCCGCAACCCGAGGCCGGCCACTGTCTTTAATAATGATGACCAACAGATTAATGTGTATGGAGATGATGTGGAAGTGGACTACAGGGGGTATGAGGTACCTGCTTGTTTAATTGCAGATTATGAAACCGTAATGCTTAGTCATAAGTTCATCGGCTAAGAGAGAGAACATGAATTAATTAATATACCATTATTAGACAATTAAATGTAGAATTTCAAATATGTTATGATTTATTTTGTTATATTGTTCATTGTCTCTCCTTTTCTACCGCCTTCTTTTACCAATCTCTTGCTTCATCCTCATTCATCATTCCTTCCACTATTCTACTCACCCATTGCTCTCATTCTCCTCTTCCACCCTCGTCTCGTCTTCCATCCCCTCGGTCTCCATCCCATCCACCTTCTCTGCCCTTTTTATTAATCTTTTTTACTCTTTTCTTCTGTTGATCACTTTTTCCTTCCCTTAACCCGTTCATTACTAACAAAATGCGCCAAATGATTGATATATTCAATTGTTGACAAAGATTGCCCTGTGCTGAGTGTAGTCTCAAAACAGTGCTCCATGTGTTTAAGTTTGGTTAAAATGGTGCTTGACCCACCTGCTGCCTAGCTTGGTGTGCGTGAACCGATTATATTACATGTCAGCGTGCATCGCAAGTGTCAGCAATGAATGCGTTAAGTATTTTGATTATGAAAATGCAAGTGAGGATTTTTTTATAAGCTTTATAATACATTGTACAATTTATGTAATACTAAAATATCAATTTCAATTACGGAGATTCCACTTGATTTCAAAATATTTTCAGCATGTAGTTATGTTCCACTAAGACAAATCACCTATCCCATTCTCAAAATAAAATTTATAACTTCAGGTGACAGTGGAGAACTTTGTCCGTCTCCTGACCGGGCGCCTACCACCTGGCACACCACGGTCCAAACAACTCCTGACCGATGAAGGCAGCAACGTATTAATCTATCTGACAGGCCACGGGGGTGATGGCTTCCTAAAGTTCCAGGACTCTGAAGAAGTTACGAGTCAAGAGATGGCCGATGCGCTGGAGCAAATGTGGCAAAAAAGAAGGTGTGATAAGTTTGTCAACAAACAGCTAATACAGTAAAACCCTGTTAATTTGAAATCCCTCATAATTTGACATTTTTAAGTCTAGTCCCAAAATATTAATTTCGAACTATTAAAATTAATATTATATTACATGTTAAAAATGAAGTCGCTTTCACACAAGTCAAAAAAATGACAAAAACCTTCATGATTTTTAACATTTTACAAAAGATAAGCCAGAAATATTTAAAAAAAATGGAAACGTTGATTTAGTTCTCCATGAAAATGCACGAAATGATGAAAACGGAGTGAAAATGAAAATGAGAATGAAAAAACACAAACTTGGATGTTGATCTCCGTAATTGTTGATTTCATCCAAAGTGCAAAGAATATTTTCTATTCAAAATTAAACAAAGAAGATTCCCCCAAAGTTTTTGCTACTAACTATTAGACACCTTGTTTATTCAATCTTGTATTTTAATGCCATATTGCTATGTGTGATTATTAGGGATTCTGTGTCGAGACAACCCGGGAATTTATTCCCGGGAATTCAAAGATTTTTTGCTGTCTCGAGTCCCGGGAATTTAAAAATTAATAACCCGGGACTCGAGACTTTCCGATTCAATATATCCTACATTTATATTTTTAAAATAAAATCTGCTTCTTAGAGTATATACAATACTCTAAGATCTGCTTAGTCGAGAACAAGCCATACCCATACCACAGTATAATAAATACATAACTATACTGTGCCCATACAGAGCAGGTAGCAAGCGGTTCGTCAAGACACTCGATTGTCGGCACTCGGCAGAGAGATTATATTGTCTTTGTAATAAAAGCTTTCGTCGTTATTTGTAAAATATCACTTAAACAACAAAAAAATTCATGTACGTATTTACCCTTGATTTTTTTCGGCAAAATGTTTCTTTGTACGATGCACGTGCTACTCGTATTTCTAGAATAATTTAAAAGAATTCTCCTTGGGTTGATTTATTTGTTGAAATAATCAGTTTATATTTTGACTTTAACCAGATACGTTCTTCTCCTACTTACGGTTTCCGTCGATGTATATTCTGAACTGCGGATTTCGAACTTTTAATTTTTTGAACTTAAATTGGAAATGTTAGTATTTATTTACTTTATTTATATTTATCGTTCACAGTACGTAGAGAATCTTTTTTATTATTTAATTATAGCATAACCAGGAACAGGCTATGTGATTCATCATTAAACGCCTTGGTGTTTTTAAAAACATATTTATCCTTACAAAAGTAAAGGTTTTAACTTCATATTGATATAAATATTTCGATTAAAAAAATTGTAATAAATTAAATTTAAATAAATATCGAATGAAGTGTTTTTAAATTGTTTCAATAAATTTTCACCTATCGTACCTATAACACAAATAATATAAGTTAATTAAAGTAAAGAAGTTAATTTTTTAACATTTTTTTTTCACGATTTAAACGAAAAATAATCAAAGTCTCGAGTCCCGGGAATTCCCGGGACTTTAAAAATTTGGGTCTCGAGTCCCGGGAATCGAAAAAACCCGAGACTTCAGAATCCCTAGTGATTATGTATATTTTTCGTGAATTTGGGGTCATGTGTTAGTCAATTTTCAGATTTTTTTTTCATTTTTTCCCTGCCTCCCTGGATAATCGAGTCTACTGTAATGTGAAATAAAACAAAACTTTTTTTTTTCAGCTTACCTAATTCTATTTGAAGTTTTTTTCTTATAAAGGCATCCTACATAATAGGCCGTACTCTGAAAATAGCAGTATTGTTATTTCTGTATCTTGACAGTCATTGTATCAAAATTTGTACTGTATCACAATTTGTGAATAACTTAACGTTGGTTAACATTTTAGAGTTTTCTAAATAATTGAATTCATTATTTTCAAACCTGTGTCAAACTTAAAATGTCAACACTGGTGGTATTACAATGTTATATAATATGTAACTGTCAAGATAACAAAATAGCAATATGTATCGTTATTTTCAGAATATGGCCTTAAGCCAAAGGTGCATGATAGATTAAACACTAGACATAGAGCGAATGCAGAAAGAAGAAATTCTTCACATTCAGAATTCTGAAATCGCCAACAAATTGATATATGTACAGTAGCCGGCAAACATCTTGAAATTCTACGGCGTAGTGGGGGGAAGTTTGCGCATCTACCTTTCCACCAAAGAGACCCAAATTTCGTCTTCTGCGCATTCCCCCACCACGTCAAAGAATTTCAAGAAGTTTGCCGGCAACAGTACGTACATACAATTTATTTTTTAATGCTACAACAGGCCATGAAACAAAAATGCCGAGGCTTGATAAAATCACATAGATGATTCGTGAATTCATCTTTGCGCTGCAGAATGGCAACTGTGGATGCCCGCAGGTCCTAGCAGCAAGTGGTCGGTGAGAGTCAATTGCAGATACCAATGGCCGCGTAGCAGTCACTCAGCAGCAAACATTTGTTCATTTATCACTGCGATTCAAGGGGTTGGAAAGAGAACTTAACTTGTCAAAGCACCGCACTTGACCAAATAAACGATAAACAAGATGTCATTTTAATACTCCCTTGGTGGTTTTCAGATACAATGAGATATTTTTTATGATTGATACCTGCCAGGCGGCATCAATGTATGAAAAGTTCTACTCTCCAAATATTTTGGCTGTGGCGAGCAGTCTTGTTGGTGAAGATTCTCTTTCAGTAAGCATATTGTTACATTATTGGTACCGCAGACAATGTGGTCATTGAATTGTGAATTGCAATTAAAAAAAAATTATCAAATGTAAAATGTCATTCTTTTATTATAGAACCATTCTGGATATTGTTTGTGAATATATTTGCTTACTATTTGCTATTTGCTATTTTTTTTAATTCTCCATTTGTTACTTACTATATATAGTTGCTTCAAAAAATTTAAAGTAGTTTACCATGATTTAAAATTTTCTGTCAAACATAAATTACTCTGTCAATATTGAGAAATTTCACGTAAAGATTAAATTAACTTAGTAATAATCATAATCAGGAATCCATGCGCTCTTCAAGTTTGCGTTTACTGGGGTATTATGCCGTGTTGTTACGACCTTTCGGGCCGACGTTTCGGATCCCATTGCAGGGTCCATCATCAGGGCTGATGTGTTGTCTTGAATGTTGGTGTTGTGGTTAAGTATCAGCTTGCAATACCGTGCCGAAGTCATGATGTGTTTGTATTGTGTTGTATGTATGATTCATCTGTTGTCTGATCACTATCTCTGCGGAGTCTGCGACGAGAATGACTTTGAAGCGCCGGATACCAAGATGTTTTTAATTTGAGACCATCATCTCTATTAATGTTCATCGGATGCTTGTAGATTTCTAGTGCTTCCTTGATAAGACGCGCATGGTGACTCTTAGGCTTTCCAAGGATTTTCGGTTCGAATGCAAAATGATGGCCGGTATCCAGAAAATGCTCAGCCAGTGCTGATTTTTCTGGATGACCGAGTTGCTGCCCCGGTCATCCAGAAAAATACAGCATGGCTGAGCCATTTTATGGATACCGGCCATCATTTCTCATATTCCGAACCGAAAATCCTTGGAAAGCCAAGAGTCCACCATGCCGTCTGATCAAGGGAAACGCCACCTTAGAAATTACCAAAGCATCGATGAACATTACATAGAGATGATGGCTCTCAAATTAAAAACATCGTGGTATCCGCGCTTCAAGTCATGTTCTCGTCGCAGAATCCGCAGAGATAGTGATCAGACAAACAGCATGAATCATACATACACACAATACAAACACATCATGACTTCGGCACGGTATTGCAAGCTGATACTTAACCACAACACCAACATTCAAGACAACACATCAGCCCTGATGATGGACCCTGCAATGGGATCCGAAACGTCGGCCCGAAAGGTCGTAACAACACGGCATAATACCCCAGTAAACGCAAACTTGAAGATTCTGAGTGGCCGTGAAAACCTAAGAACATTCTTATCCATGCGCTCTTATTTAAAAACTGTTTCATTGTTAACCTAACTACTAAAATTACTCTTTCTACAATTTTACAATTTTTTTTATGAAACTGATAACTTTTTAAATCATTTTCAGCATCATATTGATTCTGTCATTGGAGTTTACATAATAGATAGATACACATTCTTCGCACTAGAATTCTTGGAAAGAGTTCAACCCGACAGTAAAAAGACAATGGGAGAGTTTGTAAGTATTTATTCTTCATTTATTGTGTCATAGACTACTAAATTTGACAATGTTCATTTAAATTCAATAGGTTCTATCTTTTGATTTACTTATCATTGATAAAAAAATGTACATGTAAGAAAAGAAAAATGTACTCCTCCCAAGAGAAAAATATTATGTGTAGGGGAGATTGGGGACCCTTGATCCTTGGGGAGAGACTAGGTACACAAGATTTACAGAACTTCTGTGAAAATTGCATTATTTTTAAATTGCAATATTCGTAGTCTATTGTACCCACTAACTTTCTAAAATAGTGACATCCGTCAGACTTGACAATTGTACAGATGGTGGACGGTTTGGTATTTGTTGCTGAGGACTTTTTTTCATTACTTTTTATTTTGATTAAACAGTTAAATTAAAAGATGTTAGATGCGGTTAAGTCTCCAATACAAGTTATTATCTACATACAAGTTATTATCTACATAGTTATTATCTACATAGTTTTCAATTTCGCACAGAAAAAGAAAAGTCAAAATAATTTTTTTTATAAATAACTTTTTCTCTCATCAACCCGGTTAGGTTAGGTAAACATTTTTATGGGAGACTTGACTTTCTTTGAACAGAAATTATGTACTTAGAAATGTTGAGTGGTTTTGTTACAATGAGTAATTGTGTACCCAGGTACTTAAAATGATAGTCTACACATAAAGATAGTTTGTTGTTAAAAGTCAGTTTAATGAACACAATAACAATTTCAACACATTTAGTTGCATACCTACCTAAGTGTATCATGTGTCCCTAAAGTATGGGAGACATGCTCTCCCAGGATAAAGTCATCCATAGTGTGGGGATTAAGTCTCCCATATACATATTATATGGGACACTTGGTACCATTCCCTTCCTCTACTGTTAGTGGGATAATTACAAATTTACAAACTAATATAAATGTTATTACACCAAATAACATACCCAATTAAATTCCATGTCTTTCAGTATAAAGATATTTGAAATATGATATACAATAAGGGAATTAGAGGTAAAAAAACGAAAGGGGGGATCAAGTTTCCCCAGTCTCCTATACTGCTTTACATGTACATTTCCGATTTATAAAAAAAATCATAATACTATTAATTTATTAAATAACATCTCTTTAGTATTAATGTTTTTATAATATGATTTTAAAAACTATTGTTACTAATTTTTCGAACCCTTTCAATTTTTCAAAAATATTTTGTTGATTTTAGATATCTATCACTTATATGCATAAATTTTTTAATATAACTTTTACAGCTCAAAGTGTGTCCGAAGAGTGTTTGCAAGTCCACAGTAGGAGTGAGGAAGGACCTGTTTGCGAGAGATCCCAATAAGGTTCCCGTCACAGATTTCTTCGGATCCGTCCGACCAGTAGAGATCACTTTATCAGGGCTGAACATTTCGGCTGTTGCCAGAAAACCAATTAAAAGGTAACATATTTTAAAACAAATCAGTTTGTTCACCAAATTTATTAGAAATCTACATGTACACCAGACTCCCGATTATCCGGGATCTGATTAACTGGAATCTCGAAAGACATTGAAAAAAAAATTTTTTTAATGTTTCACATTATTCATAATGCCCAAACATGTGTTTAGAGACAAAGAATCAAACTGTATGTCATGTATGATAATCGGGAATCTACTATACACGGCAAATATATAATTTTTTTTACTTATATACATACCTCACTACTGAGCATTGAATGACTTTTAGTCAATTAATTAATATACTGCGTATATAAGTAGCATAATAGATATGTTAAGTTGAACTATTTACTATATCTTCATAATTTATACATGATTATATCAATAAAACTAAACATACAAATTAGCGTGGGTATTTTATGCACATGCAAATTTGTTCAAATGTATGTATGAGGAATTTCCTACCTGCTCTGTGTTATAAAATTTTAACCTACATGCGGAGTTTTTATTTAATATTTTAATTTTTATTAAATTCAATTTTTATAATTGGTAATAGAAACAAACTTCTTTAAGTATGGTAATTACTATTATTTTACACTCAACAGATATCAACAATAATTGATGAGGTGTAAGGAAATCTTTGAATAAATTTAGCAAATGAATTCTATTCTTAGATGTCGACAATGACTAGTTAAATTGTTGGAAAACATGTTTTGTATTATTTTTATGAGGTTTTATTTCGTATTAGGTCTGGACCAGGGTTTATTCAAGTTGTATAAAACAGAGTAAACATTTGCATCATTAGAGAATTATATTAGGTATACCTCTTTCCATTTAAAAAAGACAATCGAATTAGTATGTATAAGTCGTGCATATGACGCACTTTGTTTATACCCGTAAACACCAACACAATGAAACAATGTGCATTGTACGCATGGCTTATACACATATCAATTTAATAGTCTTTCTTAAATGGAAAGAGGTCTATCATGTTTCATTAAAAGCACAATTAATATAACCCTCATATTATGTTATCAATATTATGCCCTGATAAAATATATATTATATTTTTGATGTTTATAGCGTTAATTTTGTGGTTACAAATAATTATTAATTTGAGAAAAATAACATACCTTTTATAAACCACCTTTTTTAAATGTCTACCGGATACGATACTATACTGTATCTTAGGATGGACGTACCAATAACTTCCATAAATTAAATATGTGAGTCAAGTGTTAGGTGGGGGTGTGGCTTCATTTGTGGTGGGGGAGAGCGGTGGAGTTTGACAGTGAGATGTTGAAATGGGGAATACATTGAATAATGGATTATTCATTGAATTTAATTGGTTGTTAATTATATTCGATTTGGTGTTGAGGGACTTTTTGATTTTAAAATTTCTAAATTATCTAACCTCTATTATTTGTATGTAAAATTTTGATGCAACTTTCTTTTTTAAAAAACATTTTCTTTTTACTTCCTTTCTTTTAACTCGTGGCGTCTGCTTGCTTGCTTGTCCGTTGGAAAATTTTGGATCGATTTTTAACCTTTTTCCTGTGTTCCAATCGAGCCAAAACTTTGCAGACAGACTCATGGCGACGATAAAATTGATCTAACAAATTTTCGTTTTAAAAAAATTAATAATTATAGTATAATTTTGGATTTTTAAAATATTTTTACTACTCGCTTTCGTAGCGTCGCCCGACTCGAGCCCAACGTGTAGGTTAAGCGCCAAACCTGTTTCCACTAGTAAATGGGAAAGGAAGTTTAATAAAAACTTTGTTTTTATGGGTTAGTTTTTTTACAAATGAAGCCTCGCCCCCACCTAACACTTGACCCTTACAAATTTAATTTATGGAAGTTATTGTGCGTCCATCCTGACGAAGATACAGTGCAGTTTCGAAACCGGTAGACGTTTAAAAATAATCAGTGTGGTTTATACAAAGTTTGTTAGATTTTCAAATTAATAAATATATATGAAATGTGCTTTTTAGAGATTTATAATGCATCATATATTATTATACTTACCATAATTCTCAACTTCTTTTTTGCTTGCAATTCTTAATTAGTTAAATATTTTTATTTCAGCACTCCTGAAATTATAAATGTCAAAGAACAAACCAAATACTATGGAAGTCAACTATTTCCAAGTCACATATTTGCAGAAAGTTGATTCATTAGTTATCCATAGAGAAAGTAAGTGAGTCATAGAATTAGGGTGTATTTATTGTTTGACTGAATGTTGATTTATGCTAACAATGTTTTCTTTCGCTGTATGAATTTATTCGAAATTATAAATATATTTTATACACAAGGGTTTGGTTTTTTTAATGTACACTTGAGTTAAAAAGTTGTCCTTTTTTATGTTATTCTTAAAAAATGCCTTAATCTTACTATTTTTATAGCTTAATATTTTTGACTGACTCAAGTTATTAGGCTAAGGTTTGTACACAAGAATTCCACAATTTATTATCAAACATGTTGCATTACATCATCTTAGTGATTAATTATGTATTATGATATGAACATTCAGCGTACATCATTAGAAATATCTACCTTTTAGGTCACTGCAAAATGCATTGAATGATTACAACTTTACTTAATTACGCTGAAGTTCATGACATTGTCAATACTTTTTTCTCATTAAAACCTATGAAATTGGAACACATAGTAATGGTGAATACGCAGTTGATTAAATTAATTTTAACATTTTTCAAATAAAATATTCAAATTTAATATGTAGTAAAACGGCACTTATATATGAATCAACCTGATAATAAATGTCTTTAATTGGCATAACTTTCAAAACAAAAATTTGTCAGAATGTTCAAACAGCAAAAAAAAAGCTCATTAATGAGGCAAAATCTAGGATACATACATGATTGTTGCCTATGAGCAGCCACTTTAGCATGATGTAAGATGGCTTTTTCAGACTATAGCTCACTAACTGTGCCTGATTTATGGAATTCGGAAATGATATGGGGCCATTGAAGTATTAAGTAAGCAGAATTTTAATAATTTTTAACCCCCCCCCCTGCCCGTTGTCAGCAAAAGTAAGCAAAACTCATACTCCTCCCTCCTATGCTTACGTAAACATTGGTATATATATTTTTTTAAATCTTTTCAGATTTCTTTATTTTTATTCATGAGCAGTAGTTATTAAGAATAGAAATAAGGAATTTATAGACTATAATTGAATTTAATGTGCATTTAATATTTATTCAAGCAAATTTTTAGCATCATATTTAAATATTATATTCTGTGCGCGTGTGTGTTTTTTTTATGGATCTCCTTAATGTGACGATTTAATGACTTGAAAGAGGTATGATAAAGACCACACGTTTTACGTGTTTGACTTGATAGTTTCCAAATTTTGCAAAAAAATCAGAAAAAGTAATTACCATCCATACCCCTCGTCCTCAAAAATATGTCATCAAAAATAAGCAAAGCAAAGACCCCCCATCCCCCCTTCGTGCTTACGTAATACTTGAATGACCCCTATAAAGATGCTGAGATTCTTCCCTGGTGATTATCGAGCGTCTATAAATTGGCAAGACTTGCAACCTTGGCACATTGTGATAGCCTCTTCCAGAATTTCGGATTATTTGATTGGTGTAGTAAATACATATGTAAGAGTAGCTACATAATGGGCCTACCACACGCACAAGTATCACCATACTTTTGCATGCGCATGCCGGTTTGTAAACGGGGCACCGTGTACAAAACACCAACTACACGCACGTTTGTACACGGAACACCGTGTATGTAGTTGGTGTTTTGTACACGGTGCAACTGGCATGCGCATGCAATAGTGTGGTGATACTTGTGCGTGTGGTAGGCCCATAATAGTAGCTTATTGGTCTTGTGGTTAGTCGCGGGTTCGAAACTCACCCCAGACCGGCGGGCCAGCGTATTCCGTGTTCGCATCTCTGTTTAAAATAAAAAATACATTTAATTTTTTCAAACTAGAGGAAAACACTGTCGAAGGATCACTACTTTGACGGCTAAATGCAGAGAAGGATCTGAGAACTCCAAAATTGAAGGAATAGGCTGCAGAGCAGGGGGAGAGGAGGAATCTGCTTGAGACAATCATGACTCACTCCACTCTGTA
>JADDOH010022992.1:0-15412 GCA_016648135.1 Agrypnia vestita | reverse complement strand
CGGCAAAGTGAGCTAAACATAAAAAGTGAGATCAGGTACGCTACCTTCGCTGATGTTGGAGGACAGCAGCTTCCCCACCAAGTAGCGGTCGTACAGGATGCGAGAGATATGCGCACTGGCAGGCTCCAGCAGCACATAGGCTAGGGTGCCTGAGGAGAACAGCAACAGAAGCGTGCTGGCGCCCACCCAGCGGCACAGTAGAGTGCGCTGGGTACGCAGTAGTTCTCCCAACTCGCGGAGCCGTCCCTTCAGCGCCCCTCCTCCCCGCCATGCGCCCCCACGTCCTTCCACCCAGCGCCTCTTGCCCTCCACATACACCGATACCGGCGACGTCTTCTTGCTTTCGTATCTGAAATTATTTTTAGTTGTAAATTTAATGTCGTAAAAAAAAGATTAGCCAGCTATATTTCTTAATTCAATGCCCTCACTTGAAAGCTCCGAGATCCGTGTGCTTTATAGTTATGTCGTCGTCAGTTGTCCAAAAATGGGTTTCGCAAAGGTAAGTCAACATAATGATTTATGTTTCGAGTAACAGTATAATAAATTCATAAGTGCAGCAAACCCAGACAGACTATCAAAAGAATTTCTGTAAAATACTATTTTCATGGATGAAGAAGTTTATATTTTACTCCACACGGGGTTTTTAAACTTTCTTTTAACATATTTTTTCTATAATAAAGCATTGTGAAACATTATTCATTCACTTTAACGTCAAAACAGCAAACATAAAACATACATAAACTCTAGGAAAACTCATAAGAAAACTTTTACAAAGAATACGAAAGTCAGTCATGCCAGGTGAAAAAAATTAATTCCGCTAACTTTTATAAAATATAAAACATGGATATTAGAATATTACATTCAATATTACATCAGATTTATTTAGTAAAATTATATTTAAAAAAAACAATAGTCATATTCAATATTGAAAAATAATATTTTTTAATATTCAATAATATGATTAGGGTTGCCATAAGTCTCGATACACCGGGACCAACCGGGACCAACCGGGACCAACCGGGACGACCGGGACACGTCTCGGTTTTGAGTTGTTTTGAGCATGTTTTGAGGTCTGTATTTCAGTGTCCCTGTCCCATTAATTCCGATCGATTTAAAATTTAAGCATATTAAAAATATCTAATATTGATATGCGCACACACAGACATTCGAATTAATCATATTATTTTATCGTAGACTAGCTGTTCGTACCCGGCGTTGCAAAGGTTAAGGATTAAGTTAAAAATAAGTTTTTGATGGGAAACAAAGGTTCCATTATTTTGCAAAACCTCTAAGAAAAAACAATGTTTCCATTTAATCTAGGCTGGGATGGAAGAGAAGAAACGTAGCTTATGTTTACCGCCAGTTCCTAAAGAATATATATCGAAAATTCCGTGGAACGGTACATATTTGCATGAAAAATTTATCAGAGGGAGGGGGGTGGTAAAGAGGGAGGAGGGAAATTTTACCTATGTTACCCACCGTATCCTAAAAAATAAGTCTGCAAAATTTGGATCAGATCAGTGAAACGGTACAGATTTGCATTGAAAATATATCAAGAAGAGAGGGAGGGGGGAGATGTCACCTACGTTACCCGCCGGATCCTAAAGAATAAGTATGCAAAATTTGGGTCAGATTGGACAAACAGTGTAATTTGTACAGAACATATATCAGGGATGAGGTGGGGTAAGGTTGAGGGGGGAAACGTCGCCTTTGTTACCCGCCGGGTCCTAAAGAATAAGTAATCAAAATATGGGTTAGATCGATCCAACGGTACAGATTTGCATAGAAAATATATCGGGGGAAGTGGGTGTAAAGGGATTGAGAAAGGGGCGGGGGGAAGGGGGGGAATGTCGCTTTTCGGGTTCTAAAGAATGAGTATGCAAAATTTGAGTCAGATCGGTCAAACGGTACACATTTGCATGGAAAATATATCGGGGAAGGGGGAGGAGAGAAATTTCACCTACTTTTCCCACCGTATCCCAGAGAATAAGTATGCAAAATTTCGATCAGATCGCTCAAACGGTACAGAATTGCATGGAAAACATATCAGATGGAGGGGGTGGGGGGAGGTAAAGGGGTTGGGGAGAAATGTCACGTCAAGAATGAATTTTTTACTTTTTTACACCGTTCTGATTAGTTCAGAACCTTCATTCGTTCAGTAAGAATACACGCGAAGGGATTTTTAACTTTTTTCAGTAATATTATAATAGATAAATGGAAAAAAATGCACACGGGCGTAGAAGCGCGGATCTGCGTTCCGGCAGTTTACGGAGGTTGATGTACCGGAATATGACGCGAACCAGGTTATTAATTTTGTCCTAGGGCAATACCGAAATCAAAGCGCCCATGTTTCGAAGATCACGCGCCATGTGGTCACAGCCCCGGCATGTTCGATCTTTTGTTCGAGGACGAAATATGTGACCTATTGTTCAAAAAATAACATTGCGACGGACGATCGCTCTTAGGATAGCCCGCCATAAAACATATGAAACAATGAATTAGAAAGTTAGGGTTGCCGAAGACATTAAAAGTGCACGGCCTTTTGTTAGGATGGGCAATACGTTCGCAACCTTTTGTTCTTAAGTAACATCTTGGAAGGATAAAAACGGTAAACCTTTTCTTGCAGCGGGACGTATATCTCTAACCCCGATTAAACAATAGAAAGAACATCTTGGCCAAATGCGAACACATGGGACAACGGTTTAGAAAGCTGCGTTTGTTAGAGAAGTCGCCATTGTTTTGGGAAAGACATTTTTTAGAAAAAACAAGATAATAATTCCGAAAGTCGTCGCAGTAAACTTACTATTGTCCTCGACAGACAATAGAGATGTTTTAGAAAGCGCTGACATACCAATCCCCCACATGGCGACGCTATCCGCGAGATGTAGGATCGTATAAATCATATTGTTAATATAAGGGCGCGAAGATCCCACAACGCACGACCAGGCGGCCATTATCAATAAAGATAACAGGGGTCAATCAATTAAGAAGGTAGAGGCCGAATTAGAAATTGAGGCAAAGTGGTGAATCATAATATCAATGTAATATGTACCTAATTAATGAGCAACTGATATGTTTAATTTAAGTAAGGTAATGATTGTTTAGATAACCCAGGCCACCTCTGCAGGTGGATGTTACTCGTTTTATATGTAGTTAAGGACCGAAATGAACGGGACATTGCAATTTGAAATGATAACGAGATCATCCCGAATTAATCTAACTTGTGGCAAATAATAAAAAATGTATTGATCGGAATAAAAGGAAAAAAAAAAAAAAACTCGATTGTATTATTGCCGACGATGTTTGATATTGATGTAATATGTAATATATAACGTAATAGAATATTATCTCGTGAAAAGATGTAACACGGTTGAAGAGATATAAGATTCCGACTTTTTAGTTTTTGAAATCTGTCTGCAGAATGAATTTTAGCACACGGGGTTGTAACAAAATAGTTTAATTAATTGCAAATAAGTAAATGCCGTGTTGGAATAAACATTAATATTACTTTAGATCGAGGCTTTCATGTCTTATGTTTTCATGTATTACACCTAGTTGAATAATGTTGATTTGTGAGTTTTAATTATTTTTAAGAATAATGTTAATTTGTCATTAGTTATTTAAGCTCCCAATATTGTGTTTTTTTTATACAAATTTGTAGGTTGTAGGTATATAACCTATCTGTAAACATGCAATTATTGTTTTGATTACTCGTTTAAGCAATATCATTTGTCGGTCTATTTTAAAATAGTTGTTTTAATCTAGTAATAATAAAGCTCAAAATAATTCTTGTTTGGAAAATTTTCGATTGTCTGCCTGGTGGAATGTGGCTTAGATAATTTTTTAGTGTTCTCTATTTTTATTCTTTTCCTATATTCTTATACCAGGGGTGGAAGAAAGCTGATTTGATAAGATAATGATTAGTATAATGAAAGTCCAAAAAAAAAATGTTTTGCATTCAATCCAGCTTACATATTGAAGTAAGAATTTTCATTATTTAGGTGTAAATAATGTTATATTATTTAATTTACGCCAAGTTTTCTTAATTGTTCTTCTAGCAATAAGGTTTAACATAATTTCTTGAAAAAAAAAATGTTTATCGAATTTGATTATGTTAGTATATGTAAGCATTCCTTTCGGGAAAGTGGCGTTGATGCAAATTCATGTACTTTGTAATCCCAAAAGAAATTACAAAGATGTATACAGAACATTAACATTAGGGGACCCGCTTGAAGCATGTATCCCGTGTAAATAAGTTTTTATGTTAATTGATTCACTAAGAAATGCCACGATGTCTGTATAATTTTAGCCCTTTGTTTTGTATCTCTATGTCACATATTGACAAGTATGTTTGGTCCAACTAAGAAGTACGATAGCTTGTTTTATTTAAGCTAAAATTAAAAATAAAACTAAGTATCAAGTACATGTGGTCATTGTTAAAAAGAAAAATAAAGGAAGAGAATATGCGGAGTGGTAAATTTTAAATGCCGTCCGGTGTATCATATATAAAAGAAAAACAAATAATAATGATTTTGTGGAGGTATCGAAGATAATCAATGTAAAATGATAAGGGTTGACCTGTAATGTTGTAATGTATAAATAACGTTAAATATTGGGAGGCCTACTGTAAGAATCAAACCGACGACTTAATGATAAGATTAATATTGTAATGCATACTCAAGGAATTTTACTGTGATCTAATGAAACCCTGCGTCAATCCCATGTAATTAGTCAATAATGGTAGAAATAACTGCTCGATAAAAATATGTCTGGCGTGTCGATTTAATTAAGTATGTATATGTAAGCAGTTTTATTTTTGGGTGGGTAAAGTGTTGATGCGGATTTGTGTTTTCAATTTTCCGCCTTTGCCAATTTGTACTGTAGTATTTTCCTTAAGTTTAATTCATTTTGCAATGTGTTTTGGTGACGGGATAGGGATATGAACAGTGAACAAAGCGTTCGTGAAATAACAAAGTGTTTAGGCCTACATACCAGAAAAGCATCGAGATTAGCCGCAAACTGGGAGAACAATAGGGGGCGTAACATATGCGACGCAGGGTCCCGTAACCAGTAACGTCCATCGGGGCCTGGGATGGACCCAGAGGAAGCCAATGGACGACGAGGGTGGATCAAGAGCGGCCCGACCGGGAGACGGTCTACATCATCCGGACCAATAGGGAGCTGAGGGATGCCCCCTTTCCACCGTCGGTCACGCCTCAGGCCGGCGAGAAGAGAATATAAGGCGAAGCCAGCCGCCAAGAAGTCAGTCGAGTTGAGCGGTTGAAGTTGAGTAGAGAGAGTTGAAGTTGAAGTTGAGTCGAGTTGAGGAGTTGAGTTGAGTGTGGAGAAGCTAGAGATTCTAGCGGTGCCCGTAAAAACAGCATCGCCGATCACTCTAGCAACTCCTGGAGGAGCGAAAGCGCGAACGGCAACAACCGCCATTCGCCACCGAGTGCTGTGACGCACCGCCGCAAACGACATATCAGAAACCGCGACGCACAGTGTACCGCCGCGACGCCCAGTGACAAAAGAAGCGACGCCCCGCTGCCGACCGCCACGACGCCGACGTCAGAAGCCGCCGACGTAGCCTGCACAGTCAGAGGACGACGCCGACACCAGAAGCCGCCGCCCACCACGAAGCAGCACGAAGAAGACACCTGCCGAACTCTCCGAAACAGGTTACCCCGATCTAAAGACTTTTTTTCCGCCCACCTGGTTCTACCGAAGTGTTAATTTAATCTCGTCACCATCCATTTTAGCAGTAAGATCAGATTTTTTATGTGTTTTGTCTTTTTTCTTTCTTTGTTTATAATTTTGTCCTCTCCCTCTAAATTAGGGTTCATGTAATTTTTAATTTAGTAACCACTTTGCTGCGTCGTATGTAAGTTAGGATTAATGTTTCATGTAATTTAATTTGCTACAGTGCCCCAATATAGAGACTTGTAAAATTGTTTCGATTTCATTATTTTTCTATCCCTTCACCCGCCTCGAGATATCAGTGTCCTAGTCAGTCACCTGACGTTTTGATTGTACCTAGGGGAGGGCGTAACCGCCGGCAAACGTAGATCTGAGATCTCCCGGCCGGTTTACTACACCGTGATTTAATATCACCTCTGACCCTTCAGACCTTACCCCCCCGACTCCGGTATATCAAGTGGCGCTTCCAACGCGGGGCTCGTGCGTATAACGCACGCCGGGAAAGGGCTTCTCTAGCGGATCCCACCCTGAGATTTAGATTAAAGACACTGATATCAAGCGAGTGAAACGAGGGATAATAGAATCAAGCCGATCGGTTGGTACTTATACCTTAAAGTACCTGGCGCCCCGGGTTTTAGTATTAATTAAGGTCAGATCATAATAGATTTTCCCCGATAAGTTTCTTATTGTAAGCTAGTAAGATAACAATAACAGGGAACAAACTTTATCGAGGGAGCGACACCTAGCGGCGAGGGGAGGGAAGCGCGGCGGACGAAACCGGGTGGTTTGGTTCGAAGGCCCGCTAAATCATAGCTTCCAGAAAGCCCGACTAGGCCGAAAGGTAGTGCGGCCAGCCGAACACAGAGGTCTCCGCATATAAGGAAAGATACCAATCCAGTGTCGATTACAGTACTAAATAAAATGTTTCTGTCCTTAACGCCTAGTACCTAGTAATTGACAGATTTTTTTTCGCGAACAAGAGGGTTATGTTTTTTTTGGATTAGTAAATCGTCATATTTAGTTCATAGAATGATAAATTGTGTATTTTCTTTTCTCTTCCATCAGTAGGCAGTAGAATAGAAATATTAATAATTATTAGGATGCCGCAAACCTAATCGCGTCCTCAGTTTATTTTATTTAACTACGGCTGTACACGCTCGGCATAGGCTATTAATTAAAAATAAGATATAGCAACAAGAAAAATACATAGACAGAATAACATCAGATTTCTGCCACGCATCTTTGGAGTTGTGACAGACACCGTTTCGGCGCCGGCGGAAACAAATTGTAAGAATGTTGGCGTTGTCTTTATCCTGCGGTTGAGCTTGGTTTAATAATAAAGAAAGGGAAAAAGCCGACACCTTGCTCGCCCCGAGCCGACTCCGACTTTGACAGATCGCGAACACATACACTGCATAGAGCATAGAGAAACTAAGACGGGATATAAGGCTGCCGAGACTTCGTCGCGTTCTGGCTTTGCGGGGTTAGTTGTACAATTTCGCGGATACCGAAGGGAAGTGTAAAGGGTCCCATACACACGAGATGAGCAAGAGGGCCACAACCCGTGGCAACATGAACGGAGCGAACGCCGAGGGCGTCGACGCAGGTCTGCAAACAGACGAACGGCCCGAGCGCTTTGCAGACGCCGGCACCATGCAGCGGCAAACATGCGTGCCGAGGGTCCTGGAGGACCACTTCAGTGGGCTGGCCGAGGAGGACCCAGAGCCGTTTATAGGAGCGTGCGAGGCATTCTTCCAGGCGGTGGGCTGCGCGGCAGTCACCCAAGTGGAGAAGGCCGCCCAACGCCTGAGGGGCGAGGCTCGCCAGTGGTGGCGACCACACTCGGGCGGACGCGGGACGTGGGCGGAGTTCAGCGCCCAACTACGCCAGCGCTACGGCGTAAAGGCGGCCAGGTCCTCGCTGCTGGTCAGCCTGTACGGAGACCCGCAACGCGGAGACGAGAGCGGCGTCAGCTTCCTCCAGCGGAAGCAGCTGGTGTACGAGAGGCTGCACGGAGCCGAACCAATGGACGGGGCGTGCCCCGACATCATCGCCCTGATGAGGCCAAGGTACCGAGACGTCCTCGAGGCGGGTCTAGTCTTCGGTACCTACACCTTCGAGACCCTGAAGGCGCGGGTCTCGTCTATGGACTTCCCGCGGGAGCCGCTGTTCGGGAGGCCTCTGGAGTGCCAGGAGCGCCAGGACCGGCGGGAGCGCCAGGAGCTCCCGGAAGGCCGCCAAGGGCGGGAACAGCACGAGCAGCCGGGGCACCAAGCGCCACCAGCAGCGGTCCGCTACCAGCAGCCACGGAAGCTGCAAGCACCGGAGCCACCAGGCAGGAGCAACTGGCGCCAGCCCCAGGTGGTGGCGCCCCCGCCTAGGGAACTCCAACCGCGAGGGGGGCTCCCGAAATGCTATTACTGCCCTGGGAGGCACTTCAACCGCGACTGCACGGAGAGGAATGCGTACCTCGCGCAGACGATGGGAAACGGGAATCGCCCGGGCGGGGACCCGAACGGACGCGGGCCCGCCCAGGGCCGCCGCCAATAACCGACGAGGGCGGGAGCAAGCTGGTCGACCGGGAGGTGGAACGAGCCACCGAGACCATGCGGGTTTCGGTGCCCGCCGCTACGGCGACCACGCAGGGGACGGTCGCATGCGCGGAGCGCGGCGACCATCACAACGAGCGGGCGGCAGAGTGGGCGGACTACGCAAAGCGGTCACTGCTGCCCATCGCCGGGACAACGACGCGAGTGGTGTTCGCCTGCGTCGTACTGCTGGTACTTGTGCTGCACGACGTTTGTAAGACAGTGGTAGAGACTTTTTCTCGTGTGGCACAATGTATCGCGAACAGCGAACCGTGTTCCGAGAGGGACGGTTACAAACCGAGTGTGCTCGCGGGAAATACCACCGCGTGCGGGCCGGGGGCGGAATGTCACGCGACTCCCGGCCTGTGTTCCACGTTACCGCGAGTGAGGATGACGACCTCGGGGCAGGAGTACGAGGCGCTGGTGGACTCTGCAGCCTCACACAACCTGGTGCGGGCGGGCCTGGTGCCCCACCAGCAGCTCCGGGATTGTCCCCTAGAGCGGATAAACCTGGCGGAATCCGGGGCGGCGATGAGGGTTCTGGCGGAGACCCGGCTGCCTTGGGCGATCGCTGGGAGCGAAGGCCAGGACAGGTTCCTGGTAGCGGATGGACTCCGCGAGAGCGTCATCCTGGGGAGCGAGTGGCTGAATGAGCAGCGGGCGGTGGTCGACTTCTACCGGGGGTGCCTGCACTTCGGGGTACACGAGAGGGCGACCGCCCACCTGCTGACAGCCGGACGGCGGGCTGAAGCGAAAGGGGCGAAACTGCCGACACTTCCGCCGCTGCCGGAGAGCGAGAGCCGAGAACTGGCAGGGCTGCTGGAGGAGTTCAGGGAACTGTTCACCCCGTACGCTGGACCGGCGCCCTTGCAGCCCCATGTCATTCGGCTCAGCGACGAGAGACCTATCCGTCTGGCGCCGCACCGGCTGTCCGACGTGAAAAAGCGGAAGCTCTACGAACAGCTGGAAGGCATGCTGGCGGATGGCGTGATAGAGGCCAGCAGGTCACCATACTGCTTCCCAGTGGTGATGGCCCCGAAGAAAGGGGACGACGAGTACAGGTTCTGCGTAGATTACCGGCGCCTCAACGACGTCACTATTGGAGAGATATCGCCCCTGCCGGTGATCCACGAGACCTTGAAGGACCTCGGGACGGCCAAGGTATTCACGACTCTGGACCTAAAGAAGGGATACTGGCAGGTACCCTTGGCCCCTGAATCGAAGCACCTGACAGCGTTCGCCACCCCGGACGGCGCGTGCTACCAATTCAGGGTGCTGCCTTTTGGCCTGAAGGGGAGCGCTGGGACGTTCCAGCGCCTAATGTGCCAGGAGGTCTTAGCCGGTTACCTCCGGGACTTCTGCCTGGTGTACATCGATGACATCATCGTCTACTCACCAGACTGGAAGTCCCACATGTACCACTTGCGGCTGGTGTTCGAACGGCTCCAGCAGTTCCAGCTCCGCTGCGCACCGGACAAATGCACGTTGGCGGCGGACAGTATAGAGTACTTGGGGCACAAGGTAACCCCAACCGGGAACCGGCCCCAAGCCATACACGAAGGCGCCATAGCTGCTGCCACTCCGCCTCGGACAAGGAAGGAGTTGCGCGCTTTCCTGGGGCTCTGTAACTGGCTGAGGGAATACGTGCCCAAGTTCGCCGAGATGGCAGCCCCTATGACGGACCTGATAAGCCCCAAGAGGCCGTTCAAATGGTCGCCTGCCGCCCAAGAGAGCATGCAACGGGTGCAGCGAGCGTTGGCGGGCCAATTATCACTCGCACGGCCCGACCCCGCCCGCGAGTTCACGGTTCAGACGGATGCCAGCAAGCAGGGAGTAGCGGCCGTCCTGTACCAAGCCCGAGCCGATGGCGGACGGGACATAGTTTCATATGCCAGCTCCAGGTTCAGCCCGGCCGAGCAACGTTGGCACTCCAATAAACAGGAGGCATTCGCGGCCGTGTGGGCGGTGAAGAGGTACCGCCCGTACCTGGAAGGCCGGCACTTCACGCTGAGGACGGATAACCGCGCCCTCACCTGGCTGAGGAGTGCCAAGGACCAACGGGCCAAGTTGACGAGGTGGGCTCTACTGCTCCAGGAGTTCGATTTCTCAATTGAACACTGCCCGGGCAGGGAGAATCAGCTCCCGGACGCTCTCTCCCGCAACCCCGCGGATATACCAGTCGAGTTCCTCGAATCCGATGACACAGAACACATGACGTATCCAGCGGCGAAGCGGGAGCAACCAGTAGCACAGGTTGCGCAACTGGAAGCGGAGGCAGAGCCTACGCCTAGTTCTACCTCGCCACATGGAGACGACGGCGAGGAAGAGGCGCCCAACCTCGCATTGGCGGAAGAAGTGAGGGAGCGGCAGCGAACCGACCCAGCCACGCAGCAGCGCGTCGGGCGTTTGAGGCGGATCCTGGCGCGTGCAGTGCCACCAGCGGGGGGGCACGACCGGAGGTACGCCAGGAGCTACGCCCTGATCGGGGCCTACCTGTGGAGAAGGAACGGAGGGCAGGGGATGCAGCTCTACGTTCCGCACAGCCTGAAAGGCCGAGTGATGGCAGCCTACCACGATGATAGGGTGGCTGGCCACCCAGGCGCCAGAGAGACCCTCAGGGCGATCCGAAGGTACTACTACTGGCCCAACATGCAGGCGGATGTGGAAGGCCACGTGAGGGCCTGCTGGGTATGCGCGACGACGCGCGCACAACCGGTGCGCCCACCAGCCCAGCTAGGCAGTACCCAGGCTCGTAACCCGTTCGAGGTGGTGGCGGTGGACCTCATGGGACCATGCCCAACGTCTACCCAGGGGAAAAGGTTTATACTGGTGGCGACCGACTTGTTCACCAGATGGGTGGAAGCCTTCCCGCTGCGCTCGAGCAAGGCCCCGCAGCTGGTACACCTGCTGGAGACCGAGGTGTTCCAGCGGTTCGGGTACCCGAAGGCGGTGGTCACGGATAACGGGACGCAGTTCGGACATCGTATTTGGACTGCAGCCATAGAGCGTTGGCAATGTTTCCACTGGACGACGGCGGTATACCATGCGCGCGCGAACGCGGCGGAGCGCCGAAACCAAGAAATTAAGAAGGGGCTGCGGGTATACCTGCAGGGCCAGGCCCACGGTAGGTGGGACGAACACCTGCCCACGATACTAGGAGCTCTCCGCGGGCGGAGGAATGCGGCCACGGGAGTAACTCCGAGCCAGGCGCTATTGGGTTACGACCTCCCACGACCGGGAGAGTGGTCGGTGCGCTCCCCTGAGGGACTGGTCCTGCCCTCGGCAGAAGCATGGGATCGTACGCCTACGGACGAGGCGATACGGGAGTCCCAGGACAGATACCGCACGGAATATGCGCCCCAGGAACGGGAGGCCGAACGATATGAGACGGGGCAGGCCGTGCTCGTACGGGAGCACCCCCAGTCAAACGTGGCGGCTGGGTACCACGCAGGTTTTGCGGCCCGCTGGAGCGGCCCTCACCAGGTGCTGATGGCGATCGGACGCGGGCGGACGTACTGGGTGAATAAGCGGGGCAAGCCCGTGAAGGTCCACGCTGATCAGATGCGACCAGCGCCGCCGCCAAATAACGAGGGGGCCGGGGGATCGAGCCCGCCGGCAGACGCACGCCTAAGGAACGAAAGTGGGACCGCAGGGGAGACCGCGGGCTGATGCGCTCGGGAGTGGTCATGACAGCAGTATATTCCAATGTCCGTACCCGATAGGTAGCCGAGGCGACGACGTAGGCGTATTAGTTTTTTTTCTTATTGTTTCATAATTCTCCTTGTCCACAACCGGTCTCAGTGCGAGGCGCGTTAGTGCGGCGTGTGTTTTTTTTTCTAGTATGTGTTGTGGCGCCGGAATTTGCAGCGGGCGTAGAACAGAGTCCAGCAAGGCTAGAGCGCTGAATGCGGACGCAGGGATGACAAGGTAGGACGAAGCGAGACGAGCGTGAGACGACGGAGGACCCAGGCAGCGGTCACGAGCACGGTTCCATCATCGGCAGGGCGCCGATATGGATGCATAAGGGGACGACGACGAAGGAAACCGCCGGAGCACAAGGGCGTGTTAGGCGAGGAAGGACCCGAAAGGGGGGTCGCGGGCGCGGACCCCATCGTCGGCAGGGCGCCGACATGGACCCGCCGGAGTGAAGTGAGAAAAAGAGCGAGGAGGGCTGCATAGGAAAACGCACACATACACACACGCACGCACGCAAGTAATAACCGGAAGGGAGATGAGTGACACCGGAAGCCAGAAGGCTGGAGATTTTTTTCCGTTTTCCCTGTTCCCCAATATAGTTTGATAACCCCTAGGTCAGGAGTCAGTCCGAGATATTTTTTTTTGTTTTGTCGCCTTGGCCCTTCGCGCGGAACGATAGATTAGGTCGCTGGGCTAATGCTGAAGAGGGAGTGCTAGCGCCCACCAAACGCACATCAGGTGGCCTAATAATAACCGGTTCGCGTCAACTCGGGGGGGTGCGTGTTGATGTACCGGAATATGACGCGAACCAGGTTATTAATTTTGTCCTAGGGCAATACCGAAATCAAAGCGCCCATGTTTCGAAGATCACGCGCCATGTGGTCACAGCCCCGGCATGTTCGATCTTTTGTTCGAGGACGAAATATGTGACCTATTGTTCAAAAAAAATAACATTGCGACGGACGATCGCTCTTAGGATAGCCCGCCATAAAACATATGAAACAATGAATTAGAAAGTTAGGGTTGCCGAGGGCGTTGGGCATCGCCGAAGACATTAATAGTGCACGGCCTTTTGTTAGGATGGACAATACGTTCGCAACCTTTTGTTCTTAAGTAACATCTTGGAAGGGTAAAAAACGGTAAACCTTTTCTTGCAGCGGGACGTATATCTCTAACCCCGATTAAACAATAGAAAGAACATCTTGGCCAAATGCGAACACATGGGACAAAGGTTTAGAAAGCTGCGTTTGTTAGAGAAGTCGCCATTGTTTTGGGAAAGACATTTTTTAGAAAAACAAGATAATAATTCCGAAAGTCGTCGCAGTAAACTTACTATTGTCCTCGACAGACAATAGAGATGTTTTATAAAGCGCTGACATACCGATCTCCCACATGGCGACGCTATCCGCGGGATGTAGGATCGTATAAAAAAATCATATTATTAATATAAGGGCGCGAAGATCCCGCAACGCACGACCAGGCGGTCATTATCAATAAAGATAACAGGGGTCAATCAATTAAGAAGGTAGAGGCCGAATTAGAAATTGAGGCAAAGTGGTGAATCATAATATCAATGTAATATGTACCTAATTAATGAGCAACTGATATGTTTTATTTAAGTAAGGTAATGATAGTTTAGATAACCCAGGCCACCTCTGCAGGTGGATGTTACTCGTTTTATATGTAGTTTTCTCATTTATTCTGTTTTCTATTGTTAAGTACCGAAATGAACGGGACATTGCAATTTGAAATAATAACGAGATCATCCCGAATTAATCTAACTTGTAGCAAATAATAGAAAATGTATTGATCGTAACAAAAGGAAAAAATTTGATTGTATTATTGCCGACGATGTTTGATATTGATGTAATATGTAATATATAACGTAATAGAATATTATCTCGCGAAAAGATGTAACACGGTTGAAGAGATATAAGATTCCGACTTTTTAGTTTTTGAAATCTGTCTGCAGAATGAATTTTAGCACACGGGGTTGAAACAAAATAGTTTAATTAATTGCAAATAAGTAAATGCCGTGTTGGAATAAACATTAATATTACTTTAGATCGAGGCTTTCATGTCTTATGTTTTCATGTATTACACCTAGTTGAATAATGTTGATTTGTGAGTGTTAATTATTTTTAAGAATAATGTTAATTTGTCATTAGTTATTTAAGCTCCCAATATTGTGTTTTTTTTGTACAAATTTGTAGGTTGTAGGTATATAACCTATCTGTAAACATGCAATTATTGTTTTGATTACTCGTTTAAGCAATATAATTTGTCGGTCTATTTTAAAATAGTTGTTTTAATCTAGTAATAATAAAGCTCAAAATAATTCTTGTTTGGAAAATTTTCAATTGTCTGCCGGGTGGAATGTGGCTTATATAATTTTTTAGTGTTCTCTATTTTTATTATTTTCCTATGTTCTTATACCAGGGGTGGAAGAAAGCTGATTTGATAAGATAATGATTAGTATAATGAAAGTCCAAAAAAAAAAATGTTTTGCATTCAATCCAGCTTACATGTTGAAGTAAGAATTTTCATTATTTAGGTGTAAATAATGTTACATTAATTAATTTACGCCAAGTTTTCTTAATTTTTCTTCTAGTAATAAGGTTTAACATAATTTCTTGGAAAAAAAAAGTGTCTATCGAATTTGATTATGTTAGTATATGTAAGCATTCCTTTCGGAAAAGTGGCGTTGATGCAAATTCATGTACTTTGTAATCCCAAAAGAAATTACAAAGATGTATACAGAACATTAACATTAGGGGACCCGCTCGAAGCATGTATCCCATGTAAATAAGTTTTTATGTTAATTGATTCACTAAGAAATGCCACGATGTCTGTATAATTTTAGCCCTTTGTTTTGTATCTCTATGTCACATATTGACAAGTATGTTTGGTCCAACTAAGAAGTACGATAGCTTGTTTTATTTAAGCTAAAATTAAAAATAAAACTAAGTATCAAGTACATGTTGTCATTGTTAAAGAAAAAAAGATTAAAAAGAAAAATAAAGGAAGAGAATATGCGGAGTGGTAAATTTTAAATGCCGTCCGGTGTATCATATATAAAAGAAAAACAAATAATAATGATTTTGTGGAGGTATCGAAGATAATCAATGTAAAATGATAAGGGTTGACCTGTAATGTTGTAATGTATAAATAACGTTAAATATTGGGAGGCCTACTGTAAGAATCAAACCGACGACTTAATGATAAGATTAATATTGTAATGCATACTCAAGGAATTTTACTGTGATCTAATGAAACCCTGCGTCAATCCCATGTAATTAGTCAATAATGGTAGAAATAAATGCTCGATAAAAATATGTCTGGCGTGTCGATTTAATTAAGTATGTATATGTAAGCAGTTTTATTTTTGGGTAATGTTGGGAAAAGTGTTGATGCGGATTTGTGTTTTCAAT
>JADDOH010022991.1:0-122562 GCA_016648135.1 Agrypnia vestita | reverse complement strand
TCGCCTTGGCCCTTCGCGCGGAACGATAGATTAGGTCGCTGGGCTAATGCTGAAGAGGGAGTGCTAGCGCCCACCAAACGCACATCAGGTGGCCTAATAATAACCGGTTCGCGTCAACTCGGGGGGGTGCGTGTTGATGTACCGGAATATGACGCGAACCAGGTTATTAATTTTGTCCTAGGGCAATACCGAAATCAAAGCGCCCATGTTTCGAAGATCACGCGCCATGTGGTCACAGCCCCGGCATGTTCGATCTTTTGTTCGAGGACGAAATATGTGACCTATTGTTCAAAAAAAAAATAACATTGCGACGGACGATGGCTCCTAGGATAGCCCGCCATAAAACATATGAAACAATGAATTAGAAAGTTAGGGTTGCCGAGGGCGTTGGGCATCGCCGAAGACATTAATAGTGCACGGCCTTTTGTTAGGATGGGCAATACGTTCGCAACCTTTTGTTCTTAAGTAACATCTTGGAAGGGTAAAAACGGTAAACCTTTTCTTGCAGCGGGACGTATATCTCTAACCCCGATTAAACAATAGAAAGAACATCTTGGCCAAATGCGAACACATGGGACAACGGTTTAGAAAGCTGCGTTCGTTAGAGAAGTCGCCATTGTTTTGGGAAAGACATTTTTTAGAAAAACAAGATAATAATTCCGAAAGTCGTCGCAGTAAACTTACTATTGTCCTCGACAGACAATAGAGATGTTTTAGAAAGCGCTGACATACCGATCTCCCACATGGCGACGCTATCCGCGAGATGTAGGATCGTATAAATCATATTATTAATATAAGGGCGCGAAGATCCCACAACGCACGACCAGGCGGTCATTATCAATAAAGATAACAGGGGTCAATCAATTAAGAAGGTAGAGGCCGAATTAGAAATTGAGGCAAAGTGGTGAATCATAATATCAATGTAATATGTACCTAATTAATGAGCAACTGATATGTTTAATTTAAGTAAGGTAATGAGAGTTTAGATAACCCAGGCCACCTCTGCAGGTGGATGTTACTCGTTTTATATGTAGTTTCCTCATTTATTCTGTATTCTATTGTTAAGTATCGAAATGAACGGGACATTGCAATTTGAAATAATAACGAGATCATCCCGAATTAATCTAACTTGTAGCAAATAATAGAAAATGTATTGATCGTAACAAAAGGAAAAAATTTGATTGTATTATTGCCGACGATGTTTGATATTGATGTAATATATAATATATAACGTAATAGAATATTATCTCGTGAAAAGATGTAACACGGTTGAAGAGATATAAGATTCCGACTTTTTAGTTTTTGAAATCTGTCTGCAGAATGAATTTTAGCACACGGGGTTGAAACAAAATAGTTTAATTAATTGCAAATAAGTAAATGCCGTGTTGGAATAAACATTAATATTACTTTAGATCGAGGCTTTCATGTCTTATGTTTTCATGTATTACACCTAGTTGAATAATGTTGATTTGTGAGTTTTAATTATTTTTAAGAATAATGTTAATTTGTCATTAGTTATTTAAGCTCCCAATATTGTGTTTTTTTTATACAAATTTGTAGGTTGTAGGTATATAACCTATCTGTAAACATGCAATTATTGTTTTGATTACTCGTTTAAGCAATATAATTTGTCGGTCTATTTTAAAATAGTTGTTTTAATCTAGTAATAATAAAGCTCAAAATAATTCTTGTTTGGAAAATTTTCAATTGTCTGCCGGGTGGAATGTGGCTTATATAATTTTTTAGTGTTCTCTATTTTTATTCTTTTCCTATATTCTTATACCAGGGGTGGAAGAAAGCTGATTTGATAAGATAATGATTAGTATAATGAAAGTCCAAAAAAAAAAATGTTTTGCATTCAATCCAGCTTACATATTGAAGTAAGAATTTTCATTATTTAGGTGTAAATAATGTTACATTAATTAATTTACGCCAAGTTTTCTTGATTGTTCTTCTAGTAATAAGGTTTAACATAATTTCTTGGAAAAAAAAGTGTCTATCGAATTTGATTATGTTAGTATATGTAAGCATTCCTTTCGGAAAAGTGGCGTTGATGCAAATTCATGTACTTTGTAATCCCAAAAGAAATTACAAAGATGTATACAGAACATTAACATTAGGGGACCCGCTCGAAGCATGTATCCCATGTAAATAAGTTTTTATGTTAATTGATTCACTAAGAAATGCCACGATGTCTGTATAATTTTAGCCCTTTGTTTTGTATCTCTATGTCACATATTGACAAGTATGTTTGGTCCAACTAAGAAGTACGATAGCTTGTTTTATTTAAGCTAAAATTAAAAATAAAACTAAGTATCAAGTACATGTTGTCATTGTTAAAGAAAAAAAATTAAAAAGAAAAATAAAGGAAGAGAATATGCGGAGTGGTAAATTTTAAATGCCGTCCGGTGTATCATATATAAAAGAAAAACAAATAATAATGATTTTGTGGAGGTATCGAAGATAATCAATGTAAAATGATAAGGGTTGACCTGTAATGTTGTAATGTATAAATAACGTTAAATATTGGGAGGCCTACTGTAAGAATCAAACCGACGACTTAATGATAAGATTAATATTGTAATGCATACTCAAGGAATTTTACTGTGATCTAATGAAACCCTGCGTCAATCCCATGTAATTAGTCAATAATGGTAGAAATAACTGCTCGATAAAAATATGTCTGGCGTGTCGATTTAATTAAGTATGTATATGTAAGCAGTTTTATTTTTGGGTAATGTTGGGTAAAGTGTTGATGCGGATTTGTGTTTTCAATTTTCCGCCTTTGCCAATTTGTACTGTAGTATTTTCCTTAAGTTTAATTCATTTTGCAATGTGTTTTGGTGACGGGATAGGGATATGAACAGTGAACAAAGCGTTCGTGAAATAACAAAGTGTTTAGGCCTACATACCAGAAAAGCATCGAGATTAGCCGCAAACTGGGAGAACAATAGGGGGCGTAACATATGCGACGCCGGGTCCCGTAACCAGTAACGTCCATCGGGGCCTGGGATGGACCCAGAGGAAGCCAATGGACGACGAGGGTGGATCAAGAGCGGCCCGACCGGGAGACGGTCTACATCATCCGGACCAATAGGGAGCTGAGGGATGCCCCCTTTCCACCGTCGGTCACGCCTCAGGCCGGCGAGAAGAGAATATAAGGCGAAGCCAGCCGCCAAGAAGTCAGTCGAGTTGAGCGGTTGAAGTTGAGTAGAGAGAGTTGAAGTTGAAGTTGAGTCGAGTTGAGGAGTTGAGTTGAGTGTGGAGAAGCTAGAGATTCTAGCGGTGCCCGTAAAAACAGCATCGCCGATCACTCTAGCAACTCCTGGAGGAGCGAAAGCGCGAACGGCAACAACCGCCATTCGCCACCGAGTGCTGTGACGCACCGCCGCAAACGACATATCAGAAACCGCGACGCACAGTGTACCGCCGCGACGCCCAGTGACAAAAGAAGCGACGCCCCGCTGCCGACCGCCACGACGCCGACGTCAGAAGCCGCCGACGTAGCCTGCACAGTCAGAGGACGACGCCGACGCCAGAAGCCGCCGCCCACCACGAAGCAGCACGAAGAAGACACCTGCCGAACTCTCCGAAACAGGTTACCCCGATCTAAAGACTTTTTCTCCGCCCACCTGGTTCTACCGAAGTGTTAATTTAATCTCGTCACCATTCATTTTAGCAGTAAGATCAGATTTTTTATGTGTTTTGTCTTTTTTCTTTCTTTGTTTATAATTTTGTCCTCTCCCTCTAAATTAGGGTTCATGTAATTTTTAATTTAGTAACCACTTTGCTGCGTCGTATGTAAGTTAGGATTAATGTTTCATGTAATTTAATTTGCTACAGTGCCCAATATAGAGACTTGTAAAATTGTTTCGATTTTATTATTTTTATATCCCTTCACCCGCCTCGAGATATCAGTGTCCTAGTCAGTCACCTGACGTTTTGATTGTACCTAGGGGAGGGCGTAACCGCCGGCAAACGCAGATCTGAGATCTCCCGGCCGGTTTACTACACCGTGATTTAATATCACCTCTGACCCTTCAGACCAGACCCTTACCCCCCCGACTCCGGTATATCATGATCAATCGAGATGGCAAAGATATTTTGTAATAATAATTGTGTTTTCAGATAATATGTATATGGATTATTGAAGATTAGTATTTGCTAGATATCTTTGATTGAATTACATGTAATTATATATATATTTAAATTCATGTATTAATATTAAGATTCTTATAATTATATTTAAAATAATTAACTTTGTTTCAACCACTAACTTTATTTTTAAACACTCAATATGTTTCGAGACCAAAGGTCCCTTCTTCAGGAGGATACTAAGTATACTAATGTAAACTTATACCGTAAAAGTTCTGTATACCGTATAATAAATAATAATTAATGTATAATAAAAATATTAAATCTATTGAAATCTTATTGCGAATAAGCAATTCAATATTGGCCATGCGAATTTTTAACATAATGTCACTCTCTTTATGTTGTTAACTATTTATGTTGTTCTCTTCCTAAGTATTAAATCCGTTCTTATCAAAGTCACACATAGCTACATTTTTTTTTCAATAACCTGTACAACAGTAACGTAAAACACTTAAACATTTCCCAAAACATTGGATGTGACAAAAACTTCTCTCGACTGAAAAATCGAGAATTTTTTGACATTTTGTAATGATTATGAAAATTTGTATATCCATTTAATCAATGTACTTAATCTCGCTCTTTGTTGATATGTTTATCCAGTTAATTTTAGTATACATTTGGGGATATATTAAATTCTAAGTGTTGATAAAGAATGTACGCCTTCAAAAAAAAAAAATCCTTGATTTTTTTCAAACATCCTCCTATTTTTTTTTTTATCATTATTGTTTTTCAAGATGTTAACTTATTTTTAAATAAATTACTATCAATTGAGCCGGCGAAAACAAGTTAACTACGAATAAAGTGCAAATTTTACAGAAATGTTTGTTTATGTAATATTTTCAAAGAACTTTTAGTACTAGTATACCTCGTTCCGTTTAAAAAAAACAATCGAATTAATGTTTGAAGTAACGATATATTGTAATGAAGACTCATTGTTTCGTTGTATTGGTGTTTATACCAGGGTTTGAGGATATATATCCGGGGATATAAATCATGAGATATATCACGATATTTATGGCTTGATATTTATCCAAAAAACTTTCTACTGTCGTTAATAAATGGTGATAGTTGTATTTTTAAAAAAATGACACAAGGTTTTTTTTAATATGCGGTCGTTACTAGATGGCGCTGCCATCTGTTGAGTTTTTGTATATTTTAAGATATAACTTCATAATATGTATGCCTTGAATATAAAGTTAGTAATATACATATTATGGAATAAATAAAAATTGAATTGAAATATCAGAATTGGGTAAAATCCATATATATGTAATACTGGAGTATTACATATATGGTAAAATCATTGTAGTCAGCTGTAATAGTTCAATTTATTATATCCGTTTACCCATCGCAAGAAACAAAAATGTCCGTCCGTCGAATGTCAAAAAACGTTGTTGTCAATTTGCATACCTTTAAAGCCATGTATTCACTAGGGGACAAATTATCTCTCAACATAATGCGCGGCATAGAGTCTACGTGACGTTGCACCGTCGCGCACTGTTCCGCGACGTTGCGCACAACAGCGGGGCATTTCTACGTGCCGCGGAAACGTTGCCATGCGCACGGTACTTGAGCGAGCTCACGGGGACATCGGGCTGCGCGTCAGTATCACGTGGTATGATTACAAGTGAATGCGCATGCGCTGTATCTGTCAACTGACATTAATGTGGAGAAACGAAATTATTGTTCTCCAACTCATCGCCCTACAATTTTGTGGGACACTTCAAACCGTGAATATAAAAATAAAATGATGTGAGGGCCAACAGCGTTCCTTAATATTGTCTTGCTTGGCTATGGAAGGCCCGATTATTTATAATAAATTGTCAAAACCAGTTGTTGTCATTCAAGTGAAATTGATAAAAGATCCGTCAGATATTCGAAGATCGCATAGAATATCCATCCTTCTTTCTCTTTGCAGTAAATAATTTCGCACACACCAGCTTTTTCTCCTCTAACGTTTCAATAAACTCGTTAAAATAAATAGATACGCAGCTGTCATCATAACCTCATCGGGACATTTCCGCGACAAGTGATATGACAAGTGACAAATGACCGCGTCATTGTCCCCGAAACATGAGCGTAGATATTGATGCGACATGCCGCGCGGAATGTTTCGCGATTCGTCCCCTAGTGAATACATGGCTCAAGTAAAGTAAAGGAACACGTTTTTAAAGTCTTCATGTTCTTTTAAAAAGACTGATTATTAAAAGTTAAGGGCTTAAATTTTAAGAGTAAATGTCTGCTAAAGATTATTTTCTTTAAATATTTTAGATTAGATTCTGATTGAATACGAAATAAAAATTTAATTTGTTTCATATAATCCGTTTTTTATCTCACACAAAGAAACAAACATCCAAAACACTACATTAGAGCAACTTTATATAACTTAATATATATATATATATATAATATATATATAGATATATATATATAGATATAGATAATATATAGATATAGATGATGATATAGATATATAGTATATAGATATATAATATATATATTTGCATGTATTAGTTTTTATCAGTTTGCAATTAATTTATTTAATAAATAAAAAATGTGCGAGCCTTACAGTCGTCACATATGATGTGTAAAATTTGACATCTCACAATTAAAAATATCAATTGAGCTGCAACAGAAATTAACATTAAAATTTATAAAAGCTAATACCTATATATTTATTAATTAGTAAAGAAAATGTATGTGCATTTGCAAATCTCAAATAACAGATTTGTATATAATTGCGCTGATGATTCGCAACTGATTTTTTGCAATTCTACGGGCAACCATCCAACAATTATGTCTTAGTTATCACAGATCGATACAATCAGATATAAGTCCCAAATAACTGTACTGAAAATAGCCGGTTGAAATAACGGTTTAACCATCACTAGTAAGGTCCACTACTTGTGGTCCCCACTATCACAGTTCACAACTATCACACACAAAAACACATACTTTATACAAACATTAATATTAACTTCATCATTTCTGATACACATTATGGAGATCCGTATCACATTACTGATTCATAAGCCACCTTTATTTTCTGGCACCATAGGATTTGAAATTTTATATAGTACCAGTTCAAGTTCAGTACATAAAATTGTAGTTTATAAACATAATGCATTTTATAGCCTTTTGACCAGATACCTGGTTTTATTTATGAAACACAGATGGCTACGACGGGAGACGTCAAAATAAGTTTGAAGTGAAAATGTAGTAATTTCCGCATTAGAATATTTATGTATTTGTCATTAAATCAGTAATATCTACAAACAATGTTACGATGATTTTAATGAGCTACGTTATCGAGTAAAATGTGAGTAATACTTCAAATCATTGCTATTTTGGGAATAACTATTTTGGGCAGCTAACACACTAACCTTAAGAATCGACATTTTCTCTACTTCCCTGTTCTATCAGATGTCATATGTTCCTGATTAACTAGGGTTGATGAAATGCTTCATCGCTCACGGCTTATCTTATCAGTTTTTCGTTTAATTTGGCTTGATTTCGCAGTTTATGTTGATTTCCGTATTGCATATGTTTTTTTTTTAAACATGTTTATGTGATGTAAATTGTTTTGATGTTTTCATATCACGTTCTCATTGCAGCTATTTCTATGAGGCGACCAACACTTCAGATGTAAAGAAAAATATACCTAAAATGGCAATGACTGATTATCTTATAAGAGAAAGACTGCCAGAGTTATGGCGGCAGATTGACAACACACATTTAAGTTATTTAGAAACAGATGACAGTCCAGAGAAATTGGACCAAAGGAAGAAATTGGAAGGTGAACTAATTTTATTTTTGGATTAATATACTTTATTACTAGCAGGTAGACAACTATTAAGAAATCTATCTTGAGCTATATAAATTCTATTTTTATTCTATTAGGTGTACTATTTTGTGTTGGTTTACAATACAAACCATGAAGTTAATAATACTTCAACAACTTAAAATATTAAGAAAATGAGTGTTTTGGTGCTAAATTACTTCACTTTCAGATGATATTTAATTAACCCATACAATGTGATGGTGGGTCAGATCTGATCCGGGTGTTTACAAAAATATGAATAATGTGATAACTATTTGGTTCACGCCATTATCTTTTTAGCTAATCTCTTATTAAATATTTTCTCATGATTTGAGACAAAAATTAATATTATTGGATGAGATTTAACTGAGCAATGGATAAAAATGTGAAATAATGCCAAATAACTTACCAGGGACAATGGACATTATGAATATTATCTTTCAATACTTGCAACAAAAAAAAACATGTATTAATGTTTTTTTAATGTTAATCTTCACCACCGCCCCGGCGCCGTTCGCTCCAACGTTCAGTAGAGATTCGAGGAATTTCAATCCCGCTGTTTTGTAAACGGCAATTTCGTTTATATTTTCCAGAGCATTAATAATTTGAAGACAAAGGCATAAAGATAAAATCTGTTATAAAAGTGGTCGCTTAATATTTTATAAATACTCATTTTGTACTTTCAATATATAACTATAAAATTATTTATAAAATGCAAAATCAGTATAGTATAAATAAAGAAACGATTTTATTTAAAAACAGAAGTATCCAAAAACAGAAATGAAGCATAAAAAAAGCATAAAGGTATTCATCAAAAAAGTGTAATACATAGTGAAATTTCATACTGGGTCTAAAATGACCGTGTTTTGTTTTGACCCGCTTTATGGGTTAATGACTTTGTTATTTCAACAACATTAACCAATTTGTTAATTGGTTCATTTGAGAACAGCATTGATATGTAATTATGTGCCGATATGAAAATACTATTCGAAATCAATAATGTAAAACCCCGTTAATTTGAACACCGATAATTTGAAATTCATAGTATGTAATTAAAAAAATTTCAAACCCACAAGTCCCAAAATGTTAATTTTATATTAGATTAAGCCCGATAATTCGAAAGCGCGAAAGGTGATTCGCAATTACAGTACGTACAGTTACAGTAGCCGGCAAACATCTTGAAATTCTACGGCGTAGTGGGGGGAAGTTTGCGCATCTACCTTTCCACCAACGAGACCCAAATTTCGTCTTCTGCGTATTCCCCCACTATGCCAAAAAATTTCAAGAAGTTTGCTGGCAACTGTAACAAGTACCATTTTAATTTTTTTTTAATTACCGTAGGTGTTATTAGAATAATGTCTGACAATCGGTGAAATGACTGGATTTTCGTATATTATTGTATATGAGATTCTAAAATCATTAACTCCCCTCAGTTGAGGGTTTCCGAACGATTTGAATGATTTTAAAATGTTTTAGAAAGATCTTCAAGCGATTCGAATATGTGAATTTTAGAACCAGGAAGTTTGAGAAATCGGGTCCTTATAAATTGCGTCGCGATCATGCTGACGGGTCGGTCGTGTGACAGTCTGCTAGCGAAAGCAACAGAACCAGGCGAAAATATAGTGAACTGTGAAGTAAAGCATAGATGACGCACGCAAAGCATTATCAGAGACGAGTGGAACTTTTTAGCGAACCCCAAATTGGTGCAAATGATGGAATAGTGATCCAGCTAAAATTTGTGTCCAGTGACTTTGTTTACCAATAAAAGTTTCATTGTTTGCAAGTGTTTCATTCAGACCCAACCACATTATTATTTTATGTTTTCCTCTCCTATCTTGACCCTTACATTTAAAATGGCCGAAGAGTTACCATGGCCAAACAGTTTGATGCAGTACGAATTTCATAAAAATATTCAAATGCTTATGGTGATAAATTGAGTGTGTGTATGTGTCAACAATGGTTTAAAAAGTTTTGCTCAGATCTCAGGAGTAAACCAGTGTCATTGGTGCAAGAACACGTAAATAATTTGTAGTCTATAGAGAAAGAACTTTATGATACACCAAAAACTTATATTAGAAAAATATTTACGTTGAAATCATGGGATTTTTAATTAGAAATTGCCGGCTTTCAGCAAGAATTTAGGAAATCTATAATGGTAATTGATTAAGATTGTCTTCTTTTAAATAGGTAGGCACTTAGAATTTTAAAATAAATTCAAATTATGAATAACTTATATGAAATATAAACAGAAAAAGTAGATATATCTTTAAAAAAATACTAGATTGCATGCCCACGTTTGTGGTGTGTATTCGAAAGTAGAAAAAGAGTGCTATCTGTGGTATTTTTTGAGATTCAAATCGGATGACAAACGCTCGAGTAATGTCGAAACTTGGTTTAAACTAAAAAAACGGACAACGGTTACTGGTAGACATTGTGATCGGACGTTTTGGATCGAGCGTGTTTGGGAGTTACAACCGGAATGGGTGGCACAGACAGACTTAAAATATTTTAGAGGGTATTTTTAGTATTTCCTTTACTTTATTGGAAAAAAAAATTAATACACTTGAATAATTTTTTCACTAACTATATTATAATAAAAAAAAGTGTTAAATTTTTGATATTATTTTACTATTAACTAAGAAAAATATAAGTTATTAGTATTTTTTTTTGTCCACCTTTATTTTTTTTATCATAGCTTCAATACGTCTTGGCATAGAATTGACCAAATGTTGGAGATAATCATCTGAAATTTTCTCATACCAGGGTTTTCCTTTGACGAAGGCTTCAATACATTTATATCAATGGCCATTTTTATGTCACAGGTTTTCTATAGGATTCAGGTATGGACTGTTTCCGGGCCAATCCAATGTTATTAACCATTGTTATTCATAAATTCTTTGAGCTAAAAATAATTTGATAAGTTAGTTTTATTTTTAAATTTTATTTATGTTAATAACGAAATATATTGTTAGAGAAATATAATATTTACAGTTTTCAACCGATAGCACGGCGCAGAGTCGTCTTCGAAAATGCACTCAGTAATATGGGGACAATCCATTTCTATCGATGGGAATAAAAAGTCTTCTAAAAATTTTTTATGAATTTCTGCATTCACAGTTCCATCAATGAAGGCTAATATTTCCACTCCATAAAAAGAAAAACATCCCCAGGTCGTTCGTCCAGCAGAATGTTTAACTGTTGGCTGGAGACACTCCTTGCTTAAATGTTCTCCAGACTACCGTCTCACGTACTGGATACCATCTGAACCAAAAAGGTTGAATTTGCTCTATTCAGAGAAAATAACACGTCGCCATTCGATTTCACCCCAATTTTTATACTTTTTGGCCCATTCTACTAAATTACTCTATCCCTTGCAAGGATTGCCCACAAACGTATTATGGTATGAGCAATCGCAGAATATCACATTGTATTTCGGAACATGAACTGGACATAAAAAACAAGAAAACTACCTCGACCCTAACGATGCGTACTATGACCGAAGGATATCACATAGACTTCGAAAGTGCATGGACAATTGCAAAACTTTCAAACAATAGACACCGAACATCAGAGAGGCCCTGGAAATACAAGAGACGATGCCAAGAGATATCAAATAGAGAAAATGAAAATAAAAACAGAAAACGAAACATTGACAAATCCCCTCCCCCACCACCGCCACCAATCAGAAAAGAGAAAGTAATTAGCCCGCCCCCGCGCTCGCCGCCATTACGACGAAGTCTAAGAAATCGATTAGTTAAATCTCAACCTTTAGAGAGACCTGCTTTATAATGGTTTTCCTAGCATAACCGAAATATCTCACTAAAATAAAATAACTTTTTGTAGATCCGCGAAGTTCCCGAAAAATGTCTTTCATAGTGCATATATATATATACATATATATACATATATATATATATATTTTTTTTTTTTTCTTCTTTTGTATGTTTGATGTATTTTTTCCATGCGAACTGACATCGTCAGTGGTGGTTATGGAACGTGGGGAAATGGGTTGTTGACCCCACAAAGTCATAAACAGTAAGCAATTTGGTGACGAACCTGCGGCAAGGATATTTATTATTCTTTCAAGATGCAAAACTTTTTCCTGTTAATCCTGATTTTTTTCACTATAAAAAAGTATGAAATCACATAGCATTTTGTCAGGACCAGAATATTTTTTCGTTTTAACGGTATCTACAAAAAATTGTATTTGGTAGTCAATTTACGTGGTAGATGTTGTTTCTAAGGTTGTGGCACTAATTATAATTAGCAATATAAAATGCCTTTCAAATGATGAGGAGAATCAAAAATATTTATTTTTCAATTTTTTCTTTCCCCGGAATTCTCAAATTGTTAAATCTTTCATTAGTAATGTCGGTTCTATAGATATTTCACTATTCTGTTGATTTGGGGCCATTCAAGTACTACGTAAGCAGAATTTTAGTAATTTTTAACCCCCTCCTCCCCCTTGTCTGCAGGGGTGGGAGAAATCTGTTAAATTAGAAATTATTTTACAATTTGAAGTAAATATTGGCTTTCATGCATATGTTCTATATTCCATTACTTTAATGTCTGGTAAATCAGGAAGATAAAACAGGGAAAAAAAACACCGGACCCAACTTATTTTGTAGAAACGTGATACCTCTGCTAATACATTTCCGGCAAACTGAAAATTGGGTCTTTCTAAATTTTCATTAATTGTACCGCTACGGTCGTCCAAATGAGACCCGAAATGGTCATGAGGCAATATCAAATCAGCTAGTTCGCGACTAAGAGGAGCCATTCTGCGCTCTACTCGGTTATACACACTTCTGCCAGGAGCATTATTTGTAGCTATTTTTTTTTTAAATTCTTAAAATAGGTAATATAATAACATTTATATTTCCTAATATATACAATGTAAAAATCTGTATATCAGATTTTTAATCAAAAGTATGTATCACAAACTTTCTTAGTGTTTTCTTAAAAATTTTCATATTTTTTTCGTCTCTTACATCCTCTGGCAGACTCATGTACAACTTCATCCCACTGTACATCACAGATATACAGATACTATAAACAATGCATCGAGATCATGTCGCTTAAAATGTTGTATAGCAAACCCTATCCTACCATCCAGACCCCCCCGTCTCCCATGTCATCAAAAACAAGCAAAGCAAAGACCCCCCACTCCCCTTTGGTGCCAACGTAATACTTGAATGGCCCCTTTGTAAAATGTTATACATATATAAATTAAACAGAAATAAATAAATAATTATTTTATTTAATAGTTTTTGAAAAAGCCTTTATTAAAAGTTTAATCAACCAAACATTGTTATTGTATCTATATTTTTTTAATTGTACTGCGTTTAATAATAAGATTTATCAATGATTTGATAATATATGACTTAAAGCTAGTGAGCCAAAAACTATATCAACTTGAACACCATTAGACCCAGGGCGCGTTAGCCGGATATGATTTTACCTAGTACACTATTTTATAGTTTTAATGAAAATATAATATATTTTTAAAACAAATATAATTTGTCAGGTTACATCTCAGACTACCTATTCTTGGTGCCGCATGAGAATAAGTTCTGTCTCCGGGAAACTGGAGAGCTGCTGTCTCGCTCGGCCTTGCTCCCAGACTTCAGCGGGTATCGCCTGGCCCGGGGCTGGGTGGCTTTGGCCCGGTATGCCTCCAATTTGTTGGTTCAGCATTGGCGCAAAGAGTACCGCACCATCAGAGTAAGTTAACCCGCAATTTGCTAGTCAAGTCTCATAAACGAGTTTCCCCAAGATGCTGTCATCTTGAACGGGGTGTGGATCTTCTGGTTTTTAGCTTTGAAGCAGAAAATCATTGTACTGTCCATTATCCCCTTAAGGAAGAGGAATCATTATCACGCCAGGCTCTCCATTTTTGGAGGGATTGCATTTATTTATATATCATCACAATTACACTTAGCTTATAACGCCCCACTAGGTGAAACCTATTCTGGGGCCTGAGGTATACATAAATATATTGTATGACTGATGTATGAGTTTTTTTTGTTTGTTATTATTAGTTTAATATTAATATTGGGTTATTAATTGCCGGAGAGTTGCATCGTAAAGTAAGGTAGAGATATTTATAGAGAGGTGCTTTCTTTCCTTCATAGAGAGGTGCTTTCTTACCTTTCTTCCGTTGGCACGCAGAAATTGATTTGAAAACTATGCCATTTGTTGACATACATTTCAGGCTTTAGAATTTTTATTTTAAATAATTATTAACACGTTTTTAATAAAAAACTAACTTTTGAATAGTGGTTGAAGACTCAAAGTACATGCGTAAATATGGACAATATATTGTTAAAATCATCTCTTTATATGAATAAAAAGCATTTTAAAATCACCAAAAAAAATTGATGCAAATCTGAAGATTTATAACTTTGTTAATATTTAACATTTCTTACTTATTTTAGTATGGTTTAATCATCGTAATGCTACCTTTATACTCGTAAGAAAACATATTTTGCGTACGTATAAATATGTAGTCGATTAATGCTTATTTTTCTTAATTATTGTAAATAATGTTCAATTTTTTACTTTTATATAATAACAAAAGTTCTATCTTAGTTATCATCCTAAAAAAAATTGTAGTCTAGCATATACGTATAATAAAAATCCACATTTTCGTTAAAAATGCTGAAATATGCATTTTCAGTGAGTGTCCAGCCTAAAAATACCAGTTTATTTGATGTCGAAACAATATTTATATCATCACGCAAACCAGTCATTGCTATCTGGAGTTTTGTCTAATATATAATTTTTAATTAATATTATACATAAAATAAGTACTTACTAATATTATTTTAAAAGTTGGTAAAAATCAGTTTTTTCACACACATCTACTAATTTCTCGATCCAAAGAGTTCAAATATCAAATTAAAGTCAATATTTTCACCACAATAATATAAATATTAACATTAAAATTGATATAAAATTAACATTTGGCAGTAACAGTAACCAAATAACAATTATTTTCAGAATACAGCCCTATGAATGATCAACATATATATTTTTTTTAAATAGTGATGCGAACACGAAATACGTGTCACATCAATATTCTTACTATTTTCAAAGTAAGGTAAACGCTTGTGTTATGAAAATAGTTGTCTGTATGTAAAATTGCTAGTCAGGAGTGAGGTTCGAACCCGCAGCCTTTGGATCACGAGGCGAGTGTCCTAACCACAAGACCAACAAGCTACTCATATTATATAGTTTTCAATCATCAAAACTTCTCATAAGAATTTAAAAACTTTGATCGATTTGGACAGAGGTTAGCTCTTAGGAGCATTATTTAGACAAAGAAAATTTTTAATCTCAAATTCAATAATGTTTTTTCAATTCAGTTATACAGTGGTTACTACAAACACGAGGTGGAAGGCTCCGGATTGGCTGATGCCGGAGACATGCTGCGAGCCATGGGATACAGACAGGATAGTACCGGACACAGCCTAACTCTCGATGGACCAGTCTGTCCCGACCTTGTGACCGCTGTGTCCCGGGACTCGCTCATCGCTTACGTGGAATGCCAGGTTATTACTTATTTATCGAAAGATTGATAAAAATTCAACTATCTTATTATAGATGTAGAGTAAAACCCCTTTAATTCAAAAACCTCAATAATCTGTGATTAAAAATAATTTTTAAATCCTTGCGCCATAAATTAATATATTTTGAGTCACATAATTTGAAATTTATTTTAACAAGATATAAAAAATTAATAGTGTGCATGGCTTTTTAATCACTCGCACACGTATGGGGTATCCTTTACGTTTTTCGCAGTACCTTGTGGAATCCACTTTATAAATATTATGTTGCGATCCTTAAAATTGGGGAATCCTATGCATACTTTAATGAGCTTGGGGTCACGTCGGACCTGTGCGACAGACAATGACAGGGGCCAGAGTGCCACGTCGGATATGTGCGACAGGCACAAAATTAATTATTTCTCGACGGTCGCGTATCGAATTTGAAAAATGTGATTTTTTCCCAGTAGAGAAATCCCGTGGTGACCTGTCGTTCCATTTTCAACTCAAAAACATCACAGATTATATTTTAAATCAACAATCAAAACAGAAGTTTTTCTGCCGTCAAAATCGTATGGAATAGTTGTAGATGTCGCCTCGAACGCATGTTGCGCAATCGAAATTCAAATATTCCGTCATTCAAGGTCACGCACAAAGTGCGCGGGAAATACAATTTATTTTTTTCGATTTTCGATGTATTTGTACACGTATACACAAATATATACGATATTTGTCAGTTTTTGTTGGTTTATGATTCAATTAAATACTAACAGTGATTTATTAACAAAAATACACGCAATTTTGTTGCGTTTATTTGAAATATGTGTGTGTGTGAAAGTGTACCATATTTATGTGTTATGAGTGCACTTCCCGTTGTGTGCCGTGCCGTGCAACAAAATATACCACACTGAAGAAGATTATTAGGTAGGCATCAAATAATAATAGTAGTGTTGTCTCTAATAAACAAATAAAGATAAATTATTATTTTTCGTATAATGTTGCGCTGGCAACAGTATCGGAATTGAAAAGAATTTTTTTTTTTACTTAAATGATAAAAAAAAATATTACATTACGACAATAACGATAAAATAATATGAATGTGTGTTTTTTTTAATATACGCATGTTTTCATGGTTTTTTCGTAAAAAGAAAAATCACAAAAAATTCAGAAAATCTTTGGCCTTGGTGATTTACTTTTATCTATGTTTTTTTGGCCCTCAACAAGTTAAGAATGTTCTTAGGTTTTTCACGGCCACTCAGAATCTTCTGGTTTGTGTCTTCTGGGGCATTATGCCGTGTTATTACGACCTTTCTGGCTGACATTTCGGATCCCATTGCAGGGTCGTCAGGGTAATAACCTTCAGGGTAATAAATTTTTGGCAAGAAAAGTACCTCCTTAATCTTAAAGTAGGTAATACAATAATTTTTATATTTCCTGATATATACATTTTTGCGTTGGATTTAAGTATATTAAATTTTTATTCAAATGTATCACATATTTTTTTAGTTTTTTCTTAAAAGTCCTTATATTGTTTTCGTCCCTAATATCCCCTGGTAGTTTCATATATAATTTCATTCCACTTTATATTATAGAAGTTTGCGATCTTATTTCTTTTGGATTGGTAATATTACTTCACATTTTCTTCTTGCGCAGTGGTCATGTTCATGTTGTTTTTTATTTATATTTTTCTTAATAATTCATAGGCATTGTTGTGTATTAAGTGTAAAATGATAAAATATTAGTATTGGAAACATATGCGGCCTTCCTTAGTACTGATTTTTTTTTTAATGTTCATATTAACAACGTCACCGCAATTGTGCGGCCATATTCTTAGTGGGAGGGTAACATGGCTACACTACTCTGGAGGTTAAAGAGTATTCCATGCCATAAGTCGTAGTCGCTAAGGATGTCAATTATACTATAACTTAGCTTTATGACATCTACTATAGTTGCCAATGATGTCAGCTGTAATTTTCAAAGTTAAGCGCTGCTGAACGCTGTCTACCATAGGTCTTAAACTGCTTATATATATACAAATATGTAAGTTTTATTTAAATTTTCCCTACTCACTTTTTCAGTCCTTATATTTGATAATATTTCACAGAAATCTTGTTATTATCTATTACAATTAGATCTCATAGTTTTTTTGTGTTTAGATAATGATTCAAATATGGGAGGAGGTGTCACGGCGCGGTGGCAGCTGTAGTTGGCTGGAGGTGCTGCACTGTCGCGAGGAATATTCCGGAGATGTCGACCAGGCGGCCACAATTATTCTGTATTCGCAGAGAAACCCCAAAGGTGAGCCTCGCTTCTAAAATAAATGATAATAATTTGTCTACATTAATGAATGATGAATGAAATAGCGAGTGCAGAAGTTTCTTGTTTCGAACTTGTCACTAGACAAAAATGAACTAAATAAATAATTCAATTCAATTCAATAGAATGGAAGAGTCCTTTATATATAAGCCGTAATATTATAATTTTTTTGGATGTCCATTAGAGCTAGCGTACACTTAGGATTAAACAGTTCTTTGACAAAACAGTTTAGTCATAACCCCGGTACACACTAGTAACATACATATTTCTTTCCATACTTTTAAAAACAAATTTATAACCATATTATTTTAACGTTTTATTTTATATAGATGGCTACCATGTTTATTAAAATATGTCTACTTCTTTTAACATAGCAGCATACCTATCTATCTTGCGCTGCAGGAAAATAATAATAAAATGTACTTGAGAATATTTTGAGTATGTCAACATTTTTCATGAACGCAATCCTGGATTTAACCCCTGGGGGACATCATTAATCAACATATATTATGGTTGTCTCATAGAGACGAAGCTATATTTTTATACGGGAAAGTAGGTATGGAAGTCTTTTTGGGTGTTCATAGGGCTTATGACCTATCGTACGGCTGGCTTAAGTGATCACTTTACACAATGTAACATTTACTATTTCTACCCATGACAAACTACCACTTCCATCAAATTTTTGGAAGTTGTATATATATTTAGCTCACACAATTATTACCTCATTATCAATAGTGACATCTGTATTGGATTATGGGAATGAAAATTGACTGAAGGTGGCGGTAGTAAAAATACAACTCACATACAAAACAAGTTGTGCGAGTTAAACGCATATATCACTTCTAAAAATTTGATAGATGTGGTAGTCTATCATGGGTAGAAATGGTGAACGTTAAATTGTGTAAAGTGATCACTTAAGCCAGCCGTACAATAGGTCGTAAGCCCTGTGAGCACTCAAAAAGACTTCTATACCTACTTTACCATATAAAAATATAGCTTTGTTTTTATGAGACAACTAAAATATATCTTGGTGTTGTGCTTGCTCATGCGTAGGATCACTATTGATTATACAGGGTGTACCAGAGCCAACAGCAGAAACTTGGCAGGTAGATTCCTGCCTATGTTATTAGTCTAAAATGTTCAAGCAACCATGGCCTAATATCAATAGTTATGGAGGTATGCAATATCAAAGTTTGCATTTTTTTTCAATATTTCTTACTTATTTATTGAAAAAAGTTGAATTATCATTACAGTAACTTATGTAGATTATGAAAAATTCATTCGCTTTAATATAAGTCGAATAAAATGATAAAAACCTTGCAAAAATTGAAAAAAAAATTTTTTTACAAGGTTTTTATCATTGTATGTAAGTTGTATTGAAGGAAATGAATTTTTCATAATCAATATAAATTACTGTAATAATAGTTCAAATTTTTGCAAAAAATAACTCAGTAATATTGAAAAAAAAAATGGAAACTTCGGTATTGCATATCTCCATAACTATTGATATTAGGTCATGGTTGCTTGAACGTTTTAGACTCATAACATAGTCAGGAATCTACCGGCCAAGTTCCTGCTACTAGCTCTGGTACACCCTGTATATTGAGTCGGTGCACAACAATTTAGTGTTTGGCGTGTATGCACTCATGCATTCAGTGAGGCCCCCAACAAGTAGACAGAGCTCTTGGGAGCGCATTTGAACAGACCCCTGGCAATTATCTCATTTAGGCATCTAGGCATTGGTCTGTATTCCCGTAGCCCATGCCACTATGACAAAACTGTCTGATGACACAAAGTTTTAGGTGTGCCCTAGCTCGTAGGAGCATTATTTTGAGAAGGAATATTTTTATTCCTGTCTAAGTTTATCACAGTGATGTACAGTAATCCCCTGACTTACGCACCCCGGAATTACGCGGTTCTTGATTTATTTAGTGTTTATCTTGCTGTGATACGCATTCGATGCATTTCACGCAAATTGTACGATCGACGAAAATTAAGATTGTTTTATTACATGTCTAAACCCTTAAAAAAACTATGTCACCAAACAGAGTAAATATTTTTCCTGCTAGTAAGAAAAGGAAAACAATATCTTGCAAATTTAAACATAATACTATCAAGATTTTGATAGCAGAATGAAAATAAATGAACATGTTAAAAGCAAGCTTAACAGAAGATCTCATCACAACTGAAAAGAAATTCAATTATTAAAAAAATGTAAAACACATTATATATTAGGTCCTTACATATGAAATTGACGTTTTACCATACTGGCAAATTTGATCTCAAATATCTTCTCTTTGGTTAGGAATTCCAAATCCAAATTTATACAGCTATTTACTCGTGTATTTGTGTTTTGAAAATTATAATTCTTTTGTTTTTTCCTCAATTGTTTTTTTCTTTGCGTCACTCAGTTTACAAAATGAAAAACTTGAAATATCGCGTTATTAACGAGTACGAGTTCCACCGGGTACCAGTGCTGCAGAAACGGCTCGAAGGATTAATGATGTGTATGGCGACGGTGCCGCAAAAGAAAACGCAGTGCGTTTTTGGTTCCAACGTTTTCGTTCTGGAAATTTCGACCTGCAGAACAAGCCCCGTGGACGGCCGGAGACCAAAGTTGATAATGAAGAATTGAAGGCTATTGTGGAAGCGGATCCATCGCAAACCACATCCGAGTTAGCTGCAGGCTGCGGTGTTAGTGATAAAACTGTTTTAATCCACTTGAAGCAAATTGGTAAGGCGAAAAAGCTTGAAAGGTGGGTACCTCACGAATTGAGTGAAGCAAATCAACAAACGCGCGTTGACTGCTGCGTTGCATTACTCAACCGGCACAATAATGAAGGGATTTTAAATCGAATCATTACCTGTGATGAAAAGTGGATCCTGTATGATAATCGGAAGCGCTCATCGCAATGGCTGCACCCTGCCGAACCAGCCAAACCATGCCCCAAGCGAAAATTGACTCCAAAAAAGTTACTTGTGAGCGTTTGGTGGACTAGTGCTGGTGTCGTTCACTACAGCTTTCTTAAATCTGGCCAGACGATTACGGCAGATGTCTATTGTCAGCAACTGCAAACCATGATGAAAAAGCTCGCTGCTAAACAACCGAGGCTGGTTAATCGCTCTAGGCCACTGCTGCTTCATGATAACGCTAGACCACACACTGCACAACAGACGGCTACCAAATTAGAGGAGCTTCAATTGGAATGTCTAAGACATCCACCGTACTCTCCGGACCTTGCCCCAACAGATTACCATTTTTTTCGAAATTTGGATAACTTCTTGCAAAGGAAAAAATTCAACTCCGATGGGGCAGTCCAAACCGCCTTCAAAGATTTTATTGATTCCCGTCCGAATGGTTTTTTTAGTAAAGGGATCGGTGAACTACCTATGAGATGGCAAAAGTGCATAGATAGCAATGGTACATACTTTGATTAAATAAATATATTATAATAAAAAAAAATCGGCTTTATGTTCCTCCCATACTAAACGCCAATTTCATATGTAAGGACCTAATATACAAAGCAAGGAATAAAAAAAATATTAATTTGTTACAAAGAAATTCTGTGTAGCAAAAAACAATGTCAGACAAGTTTATTACATTTTATACAGACACAGAAATAACTAATTTATTTTTCTAATATTTTGTATTAATATGTATGTATGTATGTATGTTGTACAAAGAACAGCAATTTTATTGAGTATTTTTCTTCTAAACTTGTATTTTTAATAGACCTTGGTCCCAATTGAACAAAATTTATATGTACTTATATGAAAATATGTACCTCGATTTATCTGATTTTCGTCAGTCCCAATCGTGTAATTTCGGGGATTACTGTATTTGATTTTCTGTTTTTCAACAAATCAGTGTAAATGTCATTAAATATTAAAATATATTGTAAAGATGTTGATTTAATAAATTGATTATATGTTTCTTTGTTTTAGATGTATACTCTAATGTAAAATTTCCTGGCAGCAATTCTCAGTCGATCAAGAATAATACGACCCACCCATCTCCTCAGATGAATGATTACATACTGCACCAGAACTATCAGCCTGTTCCAACCAATAACCACACCATGCACGGGCAGCACATGAATGCTCACTGCATTCAACCCAGCAATGGATATATTCAAAATGGCCACGGGATGCCAGGAAACACGTTACCTGTCAAGGCCCATATGCACGGGAACACCCATGTCATGGGCATGAATAATCATTCTGAAGCCCACAATCTGTACTGCTCCAACCCCGCGGTGCAGGCTCCTCATCTTAACCAAATTAACGGAATTCAGAGAGGTCCTCTGGAAGTTAACCCCATGTATCGGTTCAATAATATTGGCATGATGAATCAATGCGGCCCACTTCCTGGTTATTATTATAATCCCATGCCCCCACATCCTTACATGATGCAACCGCCTCTCGCTGCTTACGGGGCTGTGCGACAAGCGACAACTCTACCTCTCGCTAATGGTTACCACTGTCCGACAATACCGCAACAAGCATATTGCCCTTCTGTGCCGACCGGACAACTAATTGAACTCGACATACCTACTTATCCGGTGAGCAATCATTCTCACCACGTTTGCCCGAGTACGTCTAGTCCAAAACAAGCTAACGTCAACCCCGATAGGAAGAGAATAAGCAATGGTCAACTGTATAAAGATACTCATTCTAATTTTCAACACAGTAGTTCTATGGATTCCAAGAATAATATCACTCATTCGGCGACACATAATACCATGAAAAAATCCCACGATGCGAGTTTTGAAAATCAGGACAATATCCGAAGAAATAGCGCTCCAAGATCATCGGTTTCTTATAGTGACCATACTTTCTCGATACCGAGATCTGATACTCAGCCATCTCTGAGTAAAGCGAGAGAGGACGGAATGGGAACTTTTGAAAGTTGGGATTATGTGTTTAGGAATTTAGAGAGTCAGGGATATTCTAAAGATTTGGGTGAAAGAGGTAATATACTTTCTCCGCCCTTGGAAAGGGACTCTAAAACATTGGGCAGAGTGGGGAGCAAGGATCCAAAGAAGTACCAACAGACAACTATGGATCTGGAGGATGGTCTCCAAGCTATAAGTTTGGAAAAAGATTCCGACGAAGAGTTATACAGGACGGCTAAAATAAATGAAACTTTATTGAAAATAAAACAGGACAATGAAGCTAAAGCTGCCAAAGCACATTCGAAGCGGCAGATTCTCGCCGATGAAAGAGAAAAACGAAAGTCTAATTCTTACGAAAATACATCGACCAGTCCTGTCAAGGATCCAGTTTTACATCTCAAGGTAACTGACAGGACGAGGCTTATATCTAAAGAGGATGCTAAAGAAAAAAAAGAAATGGATAAAACCATTTACGTCAACGGCAATAACACAACCAAAAGCTCAGACATTCGTAAAGTGAAGAAGAGCATAGTGAAGTGTCTGAGTTCAGAAACTGACAACAATGTCAGGAAAAAGACATCTGCCGATCATCCCGCCCAAGTGGTCTCAAAAGTTACAAGGCAGACTCAACACGCTCAAGGTAATTATGTTTTTATTACTCTAGTTTTGTGTGTTTATTGAAAAGGATGTTTTAGTAGACTGTCGTATTATAGTGAACTCTTGAATTCTCCAGAATTACATAGACCACAAAGGCAAGACAAAGAATAATTAGATGTATAATGTGAGCATTAACAATACTTTTTAAATTAAATTTTGCATAAATTTAATCTCCGAAATTGCAAACACGTATGTATGTATATGTGAATCGCATTATTTTCGTAAATTTAAAAAACTCTTTGAAAAGGGTTTGTTTTGTAGATTTTTTTGTGACTTTATTTTATTTTAAATATTTTTTTTAACACTACAACTGGCCATTAGACCTAATTACTTGTAGTGATACTTATCACAAAAATGCTCATGCTGTTTAAAAACTCAAAACGTATTGTATTGTGACATTTTTTTTTAATAATTTTGTTTCAGTTTTTCGTAGCAGATGCAAGTTTCCATTTTTTCTCATCATTTTTGTTTATATATGTTCGTTTCCAACATAAAATAGTACAGAAAAAGCAATCACGCTTTTGATTTTATGATGAAAAATAAGGATTCGACTTGATAATGATAATAAAAGGATTTTCTTCAATATTTTTATGCTATTTTGTCTGTAGATCATAAGGCTGGACATTCACCTTTACAAGTTTGAAATTCGAGGCACAGTAAAACACCGATAATTCTAGATTCGCCATAATTCGAAATTTATAAAACCCACAAGTCTCAAAATTTGAATTTAATAGTAAATTAACCCCTATAATTCGAAAACCCCAGTAATTCTTAAATCGAAATAATTTTTAGCCCCTTTTGAAACAAACCAATACATTTTAGTTCATAAGATTCCAAATTTTTTTGAAATTGGACAAAATTGAAAAAAATATTTCGATTTTTTCACAAGTGAGAAGAACAAATATGTCAATCTCGAGTACTTTATTAATAGAAATGTCGCGATCTTTGTATAAGCATAATAAATACAGTAAAACTTCAGTTTTACATTCCTCGTTTTCACGTTTTTTCGCTATTTACACCGAAAAGTCGGAGTCCCATTTCATCTCCATACATTCCCATACAAATATTTCGCGTAATTTACACGGAAGAATATTTTCATTTCCACAGGTTTTACACCGAAATATTTAGAGAATTCAACTCTACATACATTGAAATTTGTGAGCGAAATTTCCTTTTTTCTTTCCAAAAATTTAACATGTCAACAGTAGATGAATTTTGTATTTTCAACGGGGCCATTTTTCGTGCTTGGGTTCCGGCTTGAGTGGATACATATTAAGTTAGTAATGAAGTAACGTAAATAGGGGCAAACTATTTACTGATCCATTTCAGTAGTTGTATTCCTTTTACCATCAGCTATTCGTGAAAATCGCAATGGCTGTCGCGCCGTTTTGTGAGCTTAAAATCGTTTGACAGTTATTATTTACTTTGTATTTATATTTTTGATATTATGTTAGCCGTTTTAATTATTAATATTCTTCACATAATATTTTTGATATTATGTTAGCCGTTTTAATTATTAATATTCTTCACATAATATTTTTGATATTATGTTAGCCGTTTTAATTATTAATATTCTTCAGGGTTCCCTAAAAACATCGAGACAAAAAGTACAATTAATATTATACATACTTCAGAACAGATATTTCTATATATCTAGAGAGTAGGTAGTGGCCGAGAGGGTTCTTACGTATTATCTTAATTTATTTGTATTATGTGTATGTATCAAGCAATCAAATGTTTATTATTGTCCAATAAACGCCGATTCATCGGCAATGAAATGGATAAGAAGGTGATTGAAAAATAATGTTAAGATATTGACAGAATGGTCAATGTCTGCCAGAATTTTCTATGAGTGGTATCATTCTGAAGAAGACTCCAAATCGCAGTGGGGCTGACTAAATAGGGTTATTTTACGTTTTTTTAGCAACATGTACATTTTGGAAATTAAAGTATTAATTGTTTTTATTTTCATTGAAAGCCCCTTTTTCTATACAATTTTCATTTGTTAACTTTTACGTTTTCCTCAGTTTTACCCCATTTTTGTTTCCGTCTCCTGGAGAAATGTAAAATCGAGGTTCAACTGCATTGTGTTTTCAAAATGATTTCTTGAAATATGCAAGAATACACATGTTCTTCACAAAATTAATGGCTTTTTTCACGTTTTATGATTGTTGGTTAATTTCGCAATTGCATCGCGATTTTTTTACACCTCCAATTTCGAATTAATGGGGTTCCGCATGATTCGAAATGTTTTTTTGGGTCCCTTGAATTTTGAATTAACGAGGTTCTACTGTATTACGTGATTTGATTGTGCACTTTCAAGACAAGTGTGACAGGTAATCTGAATGTAATATCAAGTGACATGGGAGTTTGCCATATATGCCGTGATAGTTAGAGAGAAAAGTTATAATAGAAAGAGACGACAATATATTTATTGTCTCTTGCCATTCGACTGCAAATGTCAAAATGCTTGTGTGTTTGAGTCAATTCTCATTATTTTCTGTCTAGAAAACATTATCGTGTCGTGGCTCCGGGATGAACCCTGGAAATTATTTAGCAATTTATTAATTAATGATTAATTTCCTATTCAATGTACAAAGTCACTTACAACTAATTAAATTTAATGTTATTCTCTAAATAACACTTTTTCCCAGTATACATTCACTAGAACATTTCATCCAGTTTCACACATATCAATCGCTCCGATTTATTTATTTCACCAATTATGCCATCCGCTTTGCCGACAGAAAATTGGCATGAGAATTAAATCTTATATAAAGAAAAAAAATAACGCAAATATTATAAAGATGGAAATAAAGATATAACCGACAAATTCATATACATAAAACAAGTTAAAAACCTTATTGTATGGGAGAAATCAAATGCTTTTGATATATGTAGTATAATATAATATTACATACTTCATATTATAGTCAAAATTTGTGTAGAAATATGTTTATTAGTGATTTTTATATTTAGCAAGATCTTTTTAGGTACTTTTATTTATTCTGTTTTCAAAATTTTATTTATTAAATATATCTAATAAATTTTTATAGCATCCACGAGTTCATCCAATCACCAAGCCCGGCAACCAGCTCAAGGCTTCGACAATACCGATGGAAGCCTGAAAACTCGGCTGGTGGTCACTCTTCGCGATCAAGAAAGAAGTTCAGCCAACAAAACAGTGCTCGAACACAACGGCGCACGTACCTCAGAGCAGAAAGGGTCGAGGGATTCAGAACATCACGGTGCGAAAGGTGCAACTGACCACCAAGGGGTGAAGACGACTGAACAAGGATCTAAGGATAAACGAGAGGTTGGTGCAGCACTTTGGGGATGTGGTACTTGTACGTACTTCAACAACCCGACGAAGAATGCATGTGAAATATGCGGCAAGTCACGCCAGGTAGGTGCGGAAGCACTGCCCCTCACAAGCGGGGGTAAGGAGTGCCCGAAGTGTACATTGGTCAATAAACGAGACGCTACTGTATGTATAGTTTGCGAAACAGACTTGAAACATTCTCCGACTTATATATAAAAGCTGACATGCATCATTACAAAGTTACATCTTTGGATCACCTTTTTATATTGTGTTTGTAATAATGATATGCAATTGCAAATTTTATATTAAAATCAATAACTAATACTACTATAAAAATTCTTTCTATATTCTATAGTTTATATAGAAAATCTATATGGAAAAATTTGCGATCTTGACATAATTTAATTGAGATGGTAATACAGTTCACGCTTTACCTATGTCCTTTGAAGAGTACTATGTACTTACGTAAAACTCAATATACATACATTTTACTAAATCAACTTTTCACATGCCGGTGAAACATTTCTATTTATTAAAAAAATTTGTCATTAAAATAGTTTTTCGATTAAGCTTTTTGAAATAAACTACATTAGGACCTCATTATTTGAAATTCACGAGACTTACAATAACGAAACCCCGTTGATTTAAAATTGTCAAAACATTAGATGGATGAAACAATTCAGAATAATCGTGCGACTGCATAATCATATGATTATATGTGAAATATGCGCGATGTATGAAAATTAATGCAAATTAAATTTTATATTGTACAAATGAGCATCAAAATAACTGAAACATGAATGACAAAACGATTGAAAACTTGCCATATATATAAAATAAACGCAAATTATGTAAATTTCACAAAATATAAAAGCGAGCAATGAAATTGATATATTTATGATCTTTGTATATAGAAAGATAAGCGGATCAGGTGAGCATTATGGGGGTAAATATTTAAATCGAAACACAAATTAATGAAAAAAATCTCTTATTGCTTGCCCAACGTAACTTGGCGTGTGGCGAATTGTGCGCTGTGTGCGAAAAGTGTATATGAAATCCCCTGATTAGTAGCGATGGTCGCAGCCCATAACTATGAGATGGTTATTGTCAATTTTGGATTCCTTTGATTTCATTTTCAGTTTTTGAATTATATAACGTAAAAATGTATTGATTTATGATGCAAGGGATTGAGAATGATTTTGAATTACAAATTTCAGGAGTTTTAGAATTAATCAAGTTATTTTAGAAATTGATCATTTGGGTGGTGTAATATTTGACAATTTCGAATTATGCTCAGTTTCAATTAAAGGGGTTCTAATATATGATGTATTTACAATTTTTGTACAGTGTGGTAATTATATTTATTGAAAGGATTATATTCAATTCGTATTGCTTGCAGGTTCACTTTTTGAGAGTATTATTAATTTTATATCTTTTATACTTGTTTACGCTCCAAAGATGTGATTTTGTATGTGTAATATATTATTATTTGTTATTTATGTATGTTATTATTACGTTAAAGTGTCAAAATTGTTAAATTTATTTGACTTAGACATGCACAAAAATAATTGTTTTTGTAGATTTTACTAAATCATGCTCATTACAACATAAATTTACTATAGATATATGTATATGTATGTGTATCTGTGAATAAAGTTCATATTTAGCAATGAAATTGATAGAACGTGATGTTCCTGCAAGAAATATGTATCGCCTTTACCGCACACACACACACAGGTTATGTATGTGTAAAGCTTGCTTAACCTAGTTATATTATTTTTTATTTATATTTTATGGTGTTGCGTCTTTGTAGAATTGTTGACTGTTGAGAGTTTAAGGGATATATTATTGTAAAAAATTAAATTTTTGGTACTAGCGGACTTATAATTTGGGTGTTTTTAATTTAAAAAATGGCTAAATAAATGTATTAGAATGAAACGGAAAACAGGGACAATTAATAGGTGTATTACTTTTGTTCTTCTCTTTTTAAAATTGTTTAATTGAGTTCTAGAAAGACAAGTGGATAATGATATTGTTATACAAAAATTCTGTTCATAATCTGATTATTCTGTTGACAAAAATAATATTTTTTTATGAAATAAAACTTTAGTGACCCAGGTATGAATTCTGAAACAAAATTATGCACCGCACATTTGCTGACATACCAATACAACAGATTTACCAAAATGCATGCAAAGTTTTTTAAAAATGCATTATTATGCCCTCATTTTTGATACAGCAAGCCAAGATTAAAGTCATAATTCATACGTTAGATCTCATTTTGATTAAATGGTATTCAAAATTCATGATCGGTAACTATTTACGATCGACGAAATAAGAAATATGATATAAAAAGAAATAAATGCCTTAACGTTCTGATAATAACATTCAACGTTATATTATATATAATGTCTTATTATGTTATGCAGATTAACAAAAGTATTAAATGTTTATTTGATCAAGTGTCACCTCTATGGAATGAAGGGTTAACCCGGCCGCACACAGCGATTTAAAATCGCGCATTTGTTTAGTGACAAAAATAGAATACGCGGACTATTTTTGTGGCTGCACAGTGGTGTCTGGTGTTATAGTTATGATTAATAATTGTTACTGGTATGTATTACTGTTTTTTTGTTAAATTTTTTATAAATTGCCTATTTACAATAAATCAGGGAGTATAAAGGAATTATGAAAATATCTAATAATCATGTTTTTAAATGCCTAAGAATATGTAAATAAATAAAAAGCTATAGAATTGTAGAGATAATATAAAATGAGACAGTTTAATGTTAGCTAGTTGCAAGAAGAGAATATTTAATCACAGATAATTATTTTGTAAAAAATATTGTAAAACTGCAAATAAAATTTATTATAAGAATAAATAATATAATTAAATTGATGTCTCACACATCTGTTTTCTCTTCATATACACCATCTTACACTTCTATTTCTACCAGGCCTAAATGGGAGCCATTTTGTACAAATGGATTGTTCAAGGAATTAACAAATTGAATTTTCTTAACTGATTGTAAAAAAGTATAATTGAAATATTTTTTTTGAAATCGAATTATACTTGTGTATTATTCTCAAACAAAATAATGGTATATGTATAATATTTTTAGTCTGACATATGTATTTAATTTAGTAAACTTGTTAAGCATTTTAAAATGCCCACCCCAGGATAAATTTTCCATCAGAAAGGAACACATATAGTATGTGTAAATTATTGAAAGATCATGAACTTTTATATGGCAGGATTGCTTATATAAACAAGCTACAGGCAATGCAATAATGCACGCAGTACAGTACTCTGGTAAACATATATATTGTCAACCATCGGGGGCCTGCCATATATTGTCAACCATCGGGGGCCTGCCAACCCAAGGAAAAATTTACTGCAGTGTAAATAAATGTTTTCTATTTTATAATGATTTGGTTCACTTTACATTCAGCCAACCCATTGACTCCTCAAAATGAAAAATCTTCAGACATATGCTTACCTGACATTTTTTGTTTGTATCATAAAGCGTTCTTGTTTTTTTTTATACATGAAAAAATCTTAATTATCACAGCAAAACAATTTTATGTTTCTTTTTGTTAACACACAATATATTATCCCATTTAGTAAGCATGTTGAGATTTAAATAATTCAAAAATATATATACTAATGGTCGGTTGTATAAACTTGGTTTATAGTAATCTTTAATTTAAATTATAGATTTTTGCATTTTCCACCAATTACACAACGCATTTTCGACTACTATTTTAAACCAAATATATCCAACTGGCCCTAGATTTTTTATTTTATACAATGCTGTTGAGAAGCAATATAATAAATGAATCATCTATTATTAATAATTGTGATGTAAATTTGGACCGGCAGAGGTTGTGACTTCGGGTGTTCGATTGCATCAAATTAAATGAAGATATCAAATGCTCAGCAACTATTATTGGTTTCTAATTATTAATATGTATCTCATGAGAATCGTGTCATAGTTCTCAGATAGCCCATGAATCACGTTTTGTTGGTCCGTATATGTTTTTTCTTGGGAAACTATTTTTGTGTTGCTTTTTTCTTATTTTATAAAATTTCTTAAGTTTTTTTTTGTTTTGCAGACTAACATTAGTAATTATTACGTGGGTGGATTAGAATGATTAATCAATTGCATTTTGCTGAAAGCAATCGGCATAAATCTGAATGACATAAATTATTTCTAACTGAAGAAGGGTAACTATTATACATGGAATAAATAAATAAGTGGAATGTATAACATTTTACATATTGTTTAATAATCTTATCAACATTAAATATTTTTTTGGAAGTAGAACATGGTCACATGGTCACTCATAATGCTTATGAAATTTCATAAAATTATATCGAATTAAAGATTTCTTTTACTTGTTGAAATTATAGTTTTTAAAACTGTTTTGTATATAATAATGAATTTTACTATTAAACATTCAATGCTTTAACTAGACTCATGGCATCATTTAGTTTTAGAAACACGTTAAGCATGAACATTTAAGATGTAAATTATGTAAGTATTATTTTTATCAAAATTACTACATTGTGATTTAAATGACTATTTAAACTGAGTTGCTATTTATCTGTGTGAGGCCCTTTGTTAACATAGACAAGTATTATATCTTTTATGTCTAGCAGATACAAAATTGCACTTCCATTTTGAATAGGATTGATTGTAACTCTATTAAACAAATTAAACCAATTCATGTTTTACTTTCTTCCTTTTTATTTAGAACTAGTTGTTCTTTGCACGGGTTAAGGATCAAGTTAAAAATAAGTTTGTGGGGGAAAAAAAAGGTTCCATTGTTTTGCAAAGCCTCTAATAAAAACGATGTTTCCATTTAATCAATGCTGGGATGAATGGGATGTCCAGGAGGGTAGAGGAGGAAGTGAGGTAAAGGGAAAGGGGAGAAATGTCGCCTGTGTTACCCACCGGGTTCTAAAGAATAAGTATGCAAAATTTGGGTCAGATCGATGAAACGGTACAAATTTACATGGAAAATATGTCGTGAGGAGGGGGTGGGGTAAAGTGGAGGGGAAAATGTCACCTATGCTATCCGCCAGTTCCAAAGAATAAGTACGCAAAATTTGGGTCAGATCAGTCAAACGGTTTTGTATAGAAAAATTTAATTTGTATAGAAATCATATTAGTAGGGCAAAGAGAAAATGTCGCTTATGTTATCCGCCGGGTTCTAAAAAATAAAATGCGAAATTTGGTCAGATTGGTTAAACGGTGAGGATTTTTATAGGACATATATCAGGGTGAGTAGGTGGGGTAAAGGTTGAGGGGGAAATGTGGCCTATGTTACCCGCTGGGTCCTAAAGAATAAGTACGCAAAATTTGAATCTAATAGGTTGAACGGTACATGGAAAATAAATCAGGGGGAGGGGCAAAAAAGGGGGGTAAAAGGAGAGGGGAGAAATATCTACCGAGACCTGAATAATAAGTTTGCAAAAGTTGACTCAGATCGGTTGAACGGTACAGATTTGCATGGAAAATATATCACTGGAAGCGGGAGGGTGAAGTGGGAGAGGCAAATGTTGCCTATGTTACCCGCCGGATCTTAAAGAATAAGTATGCAAAATTTGGCTCAAATTGGTCAAACGGTGTAGATTTGTGCAGAAAATATATCAGGGGAAGCGTGGGGTAAAGGAGGAGAGGGAAATTGCCTATGTTACCCGCCGGGTCCTAAAGAATAAGTATGCAAAATTTGGGTAGTATATGACCATCTCTTTCTATCAAAACCTTACTGTTTTAGCAACATAAATATGTGACGAAAGTGTAATTTTTATTCGATTTACGCTCAGATGGCACCTCGCGCACGGCTTGAAAGCGCATGATCTATCGACGTAATTTGACAGATTCGCTTGTTTGTTAAATGGATGTCCAGCCTTAATATAAATAAACATCTGCCACGATTAAATTGCCGGAGACAAAATATTTAAAACGTCGCTCATTCTTTTTTATTTAGCTATTTTGCTTTTTACGCCTCAAATTACATTCCGAATTAGAGAACCGAAAAGTGCATTTTATACATTAACAATTTTAATGCAAACTAATTTCTGTGTTTCTACAATGAATCCTTTATTTTATTTTATGTATCATCATCACTCTTGGCACTACAACCCTTGGTGGGTGTTGGCCTCCTCAAGAATCTTCCTCCACTCATCTAGGTTTAGTGCCAGCTCTTTCCAGTTCCGAAGCTCCAAGGCAGATAACTCCAAGGCAAAGCTCCAAGTCTTTGAGAACGTCCAACTTAATTTTGGCCTTCCTAAACTCCTTAGGCCTATTGGCCTTGAGTTCAGCAGGGACTTTGGTGCTTGATGCTCGGACATTCTCTCCACATGACCCAGCCATCGAAGTCTTCCCAGTTTTATAAATTTTGTGACATTTGACTCCTTAATTCTATTCTATTCTAGTCTAGAAATTTTAAAAATCCATTTTTTTTGTATATTTCCTAAGTTTAGACATGTCCTCAAAGGAATTTTTCAAAATTCCAATTATTTACCGAGATACAGCGATTTCGATGGCGCGGCAAGTAACCGGAACAAATCGAACAATAGAGGGGGCGACGTTGCTGACTACATGCGGATGGATTACCTCATAAAACCTTTCTTATATACTATACCTAAATAATGTATATTTGACTGAAGGTCATATTAACGTACTTTTTTGAAATCTTTTCGTTCTACTATTTATTTCAGGTTAGTATCGAGTCAATCTTTAAACATCGTTGACGTGCGTTCTCTGCGAATATTTTACAAATATTTTGAGAGAATATTATAATGTAAAATGGATAAAAAAAGTTCAAATGGTGCTAAGCGTGCATATAGAAAGACAAAAATACAATTTAGAGGTAATCAACATACTGTAGAAGAAGAAATAAGTTTCACTAGTGCATCCGCAGCAAAATTGAAAAGATCGGGTGACGAAGAAGTTATAATAGAAAAATATTACGGCTATTGCATTTTAGAATTTTTATCTATTTTTACATCACTTTCATTATTAATTCTGTGTTCTACATGTAAGCAAAATATAACATTTTCGTTATACGTCAAAATATAAAAATCGTTGAATTCTTTAATATGGACTTTTGCTCCGAAACACATAATGCAGGAACGCGGACCATTTAAATTGGTATTTTTCTCGCTGTTAGTATTTTCGATTAAGGTTTTATACCCATCCTAAATGTTCCGCACAGAACAGGCAATAAAGGTGCGGTCCGCTGATTCCGCTTCAGAAGCCTTCGGGATGTCTCACACAGCACGGGCGCACCGTGTGAGCAGCTGGAAAAAGAGCGATATTAGTACACGGGAATGTGCACCAGAGGCGACAGCAAAAGAATTTGCTTCGAGCAAAATGTCTAAACTCGACGAGGTCGTCAAGAATAATCGTCTTAAAAAAGACGGTTGAACTGCGAAGAAATACTTAGCTTGGCAAAATCAGCGCCAGCGATCAGCACTCCGCAGAAGCAGTAGGTACCGAGCGTGAACGTCCGCTCAGAGTCAGCACACCGCAGAAGCAGTAGGTACCGAGCGTGAATGTCCGCTCCGTGTCAGCACACCGCAAGGCGATCGCCGCCGATAGCAAGTACCGGGCGTGAAGCGAGAGCGCTCGGCGTTAGCAGGCAGCAACAGCAGATCTTGATGACGTAGTTCGGCTCGAGCTTGAGAGCGAGCGATGTCAGCAGGCAGCAAAATCGTAGGAGGTAGTCGGGTAGGTAAATGAAACACACGTGAAGGGTTTGCCACGGCGTTTTAAACCAGACTGAAAGCCGGTCCGCCTTGAATGCGATATTTATATCCTCGGCCGGGACCAGGAGGCCCCGGCCTCGAAGCCAATTAAAACAAGTTACAGTTTGCATACAAATGGCGCGTTTCGGCCGCTTATTTCTACTACATACATTACAGTTTTTTAATTATTAAATTAAACGCACCTCCCCCGGAGGATTTACATATATGTCATTACATGGACTGCGTCTCAAAAAACAGCCTGACATATTGCGTGGCAACCTTGAGACATTATTATTAAAGCAACAGTTAAAATATATCTCATTTTCTGGCCCGGCGGGCTATGAAATTTCAACAATTAAATCTCTTAAAAATCCAAATTAACTTTTAGGTTTAGTTTTTTGTGTCTATTATATAGAGTGCGTCGCAGCGCATCTGTTGATATATCACACTTTATTGTAAGTCGCAGCTTACTATAGTTATGAATTTTTAAACTTTTCAACAAAAAACTAATTTTGTAATTTATTCAAAATTATTTGCACATATGAGTGTGTATATTCTCTAGATAGGTCTTGATCCACTGATCATTATACAAAAAGAATTATCAAAATCGGACACCTCTGACGGAAGTTATTCCGGTTTGTGTGTTTACATGAGCATTTGTATGGAAAAAACCCAGCCCAGTATGTCGCTCATAAGCGGCGGCTGGTTTTGTGTTGGTGGTGTCAGACTTATGTTTCCATATTAATGTGATTGTGATTCACTCATTAATAATGTATTTGAAAAAGTATTTAGATTTTTCCTTGCCATAAAAAATGTATGTTTTTTACCAATGATCTGTTGGCAATCTGTTATGCCATACAGTCAATCATTTATTGTGTCATCTGTAGACAACTTTTTATGTCTTACAGAGTGTGTGCATGTGTGTGACTCTACTACTTATCTTTTATAAGTGTTGAGACAACTTTAATGTTGCTTATCTGGCAAATATGATGATAATAGGGTACCAAAATGCGCCTTGTGCGCAAATAAAAACATCTCCCGCCCGCTCTTTTTATTAAAACAATGAAAATGCGGTATCTTATTACATAGAATTGTGATTCAGTTCCATCTGAAATCAAAAAACCATTAATTTCCATCATATTAGAGAGCTCTGAAATGTTAAAAATCTGAACATTAATATTTTCATATAATATTTTTCAGTAAAAACATACACATTTCAGATCATGCACTCTAACGCATTTCCATTGTCATCAGCGGGATGCGTTCTCATGGAGCTGAGGCTCCGCATTCGCTCATCCCCTCTCCCGGGTGCCGCCGCCTGACGCCGAGACACGTATAAGGACAACCACCGCGGCCGAGAACTCGCGCGCTGTCCTCGGCACGGTACCCATCCTCAACCGGGGCACGGCGATCGGCGTTGGCCCTGAAAGGGGCCTTTGCTCTGCTTCATTCACATCAGAAATTTCTATCATTTATATGACGTGATTACGTCAACCACAGAGCTTGAAAGTTCGGTTGCCTGACGGTAGGCGCAGGCAATGTCCTGTCCGTAACACTAAATATACTAAACGTTATGGGAATCACGATTGGTCCAGAAGCCCATGCGTTCGCTGGGAAACGGGACGAAGTTCAGATCGAACGCTCTGAAATCCGAGCTTCGGGTGCTTCAAATGCTGCTCGTCTACAAGAAAGAACTTCAGAGAATGAACATTTTGAAGTGGAGAAAGGTCCATTGTATGAAGCAGGAATCGCCGATTAAAAATATGCAAGTATACTGTACTGAAACTTTACTCAAAACTTTAAATGCGTTTTTCTAGAAACTTCATTTTTCAAGCTGGCGGACATGATATCTCAAGTTCTACTAAACCGATTTATTAAAATTTTTGTGTGAACCTTCTGTATACATTCCTCTATAGACCCTACCAGATTTAAGTCAAAATTTTTATTTTTACTATTAAAAAAAATTTAACTGTTAAAAAACGCGAAAAAAAGTTTTTTTTCGAACGGCCGCCATTTTTTTTATTTCTCCGACATCTTTACATATTAAGAAGCCGTTAGAATTTTTTGTTTCAGATGACCTGGTAAGGAATTCAAGGAACTTCGGATGCTTCCGTGAGTTTGTTAAGGTGTGGGTGTCCCGGTGGGAAATCCTGCGGGGACCTGAGTAAAGAGGCTCTTTTAGAGCTGATCGATATCAAGTCTGATGTTTCTGGGTTGAGTTATTTTTAATCTCTGGTGTATTGCTCTTGAATTGGATGTATATCTGCCGGTCCTGACTTCCCTTGCCGGGTATCACGTTTTTGTTTTGTCTTTCTTTTTCCCCTTGTTGGGAGCGGATTGTTCTTCTTTATTTTTATTTTTTTTGTCCTGTCTTCGACTTGAAGCCATCCACTGCCGCTGCCGTGGGATTTCGTCTTTTATTTTATAGAATTAACTAGCTGGTTAGCCCGGCTTCGCTCGGGACCATAATTATTATAAATCTATTAAGTACTGCCTATAGTAAATCAACTGTTAATACAAATGGTATGAAAATCCCCATTCCCATACGAATTGAATCAATATCACGCAAGCAATCATGTTATACTTAGCACATAATTACTCCGATCTCAAGTCTTCCCAAAATAAATACATTTCGATAGTGAAAATAATTAACCATAATAGATAATATGGATATGATCCTTAGTGTTACTCTTTGTGGCGGAATCCTTCTTCTGGTCCTGCGGAATGGAGGATACTCCGTACGTCGGCGTTGCAAGACCCGCTCTCCCCCCAAGCTGTAGTAGGACGGGCAGCTCCTTCGCTCGCAAGCTGACGTTCTGGAACCTCGGGCAGCGCTTCCGCTCGCAAATGGTGGTTTCCAACTGAAGGGCCGTACCAAGAACTGTGTGATAGCAACGTGTTTCTCTTAAACGTTAATAGAATCTCACCGCGCATGTATCCCGAGGACGATGGAGAAAATAGGCAAATACAAGGTATTTAACGGGTTGTGAAGCTTCCATTTATTATAAACTTTAACAGATAAATATCCCCATATAAGCTTTCTATTAATATCGATTTAAATAAGCCAATATCATCACAACAATCCTTTAGGTACACCTGGTTCTTGCTTTGATTATGAGTCGAAAATGTTAAAGCAACCATGACAATCAATAGTTATGGAGTTATGCAATATCAAAGTATGCATTTTTTTCAATATTTCTTACCTACTTATTTTTTACAAAACCTTTAACTATCATTACAGTAACTTATATCAATTACGAAAAATAAGTTTGGTTGATTACAAGTTAAATAAAATGATAAAAATCCTGCAGAAATTCCAGTTGGGGTATTTTCCAATTGGAATTGAAAGGTTTTTATTATTTTATTTGACTTGTATGAAAGGGAATGAATTTTTCATATTCGATATAAGTTACTGTACTGAAAGTCCAACATTTTACAAAAAATTGGTCAGAATATTGAAATAAAAAGCAAACTTCAGTGTCGCACATCTCCATAACTATTGATATTTAGGTCGTGGTTGCTTCAGCATTTTCGACTCATAATCGAGGGAGGAATATAGTCTTGCGAGGTCATTAATATTTTCCAAATAACCCCGTATTTACATATACATGGTGTAACAGAGATAGTCCACAATATGAAGTATTATGAGTCGAAAATGTTCAAGCAAACATATTGAAAAAAAAGCAAACTATGATGTCGTATAACTTCATAGCCATTGATATTAGGTCATGGTTGCTTTAACATTTTCGACTAATAGTCAATGCCGGAATCTACCTGCAAAGTATTGTGGACTAGCTTTGTTAAACCCTGTATGTGTACATAGGTACAACATGTATTTTTTTTTTTATATAATTACAGTTAGATAAAGTAAATATATTTTACGAGATAATCCAGAAAGCAATGACCAGTTAAGAATAAAAAAATTAAAGAAATCTATTTTTTATTTTATTAAATGGGCAGTATCTTAATTAGTGAAGGTTAAACTGTTATTTTAACGGGTTATTTTCGGTACAATTATTTTAATTTTTATTTTTGTGATTAATTTTTTTTTCCGAAATGGGAAATGCCTTGGGAAAGTTAAAAGCATTTGTTTGTTAGTTTAGTTAGTTAGTTTGATATATATTTTTTATTTCAGTTCAAGCTAAACTTTCAAGTACTAACGAGAACGGGTATGTGAATTTGAAGTCAGGTAATAAACACAACCAATCTTGATTCAATGATTTATATTCACTTTAACAGTAATACAATCTATTTATCTAATATTTACAAAATTTTCTGGAGAATTGCGTAAATGATATACTGTAGCAACAAGTTGGTTGAGTGTTCTAGTTTATAAATGTATCTGTATTATAAGTTTATATTTAAGAAATAAGATTAAATATACTATTCAGGTGAGACTGCACGTAACCGCTCCAATTTTACTAATTAATGATCCTGAAATGGGAAAATTTTGAAATAAATTGTTGTGATTAAAGCAATGATATTTATTTAGTATTATTATTGTAAGGTTCTCTATTGTGCTTGGAGAGGAATCTTGATGCTGCGGTAGTCCAACGAAACAGGTTGGCTTATTAGGTCTACAATATTCCGAATACCGCCGAATCCCGCGACAAAAATTCAATATACAAATAAGGTACAAACAAGGTTTACGAGGTGGAGGCTGCATCGTAAGAAGAGCCCGTAAAATGGCGCCTCGCGCTTTATAATATTCGCTCTCTCTTTCTTCCATGCCGTCTGTCACTCTCATTCATTGTTCATCGGACAGATGTCACCAGATATATAACAATTATATAGGTATGTAAAGTATATAACAATTATATAGGTATGTAAAGTAAACATTTTATAAGTTCGTATAAGTATAGCTCTAGGTTGACTCTTGGTTAGGGAATGCAATCCCATGTCGGGATTGCCCTTTCGGAATTTCCAATCCCGCGGGATCCCTACGGATCGGGATCCCGAAAACTTTCGTGATTTTTTTTTTGTATATTGGCTGAATAGCAATTAACGAAAATGTCTTGCTTTTTATATCAACAATTTTAAAAATATGCTCATTATTAATCATTGCATTAAACTTTTTGTAGGAGTTTTTCAAAGCATCAATCAGTCAATGTAGTAGAGTAAAAACTACTAACTAGTAGTAGTTTTTATTACTGTTAGGTTGATAAAATACAGCAAATATTATTCAAAGCTATTTTCATTATTTTAACGTGACACGAACATAAGTTTTAAGTACTTACTAAAAGCTCTATAGACATATACAATTAAACATGCAAAACACAAAAAATGCTGATCAATCCCGATAATCCCGATAATCTTGATAATCTCGTCCGATTTTTCGGTTCGGGATTGCCTCGAGATTGCATTCCCTTACCATGATGTAAGACGTAAAAAATTACGATGTAAGATCGAAAGTCAGTTGCATACTGGCCCGCGCCGCCAACGAACCACGGCAAGGATAGATACTAAAACACCGATACACTATGTATTATACACAATCGTGTCAGTGTATTAAAAAAATGCAAATGAAACGTGGACTATAGAGTAGACCGGGGATGATAGAAACAAGGGATGGTTGAATCAACATCCATAATAATTAGAATCCTTAGCCCATTCTACGCGCGAGTGCAGGAAGAGATATATTTCGGGACCCTCCTTCCACTCGACCTCCACCGAGCATCGTCGAGGATGGACTTGAACAAGTAGAAATAATATACATAATAGTCACAGATACTAAAAAAATGTTGGCATTAAAAGTGTGAAGTAGAAATGAACTACGCATTTATTGGGCTTCGGCCACATTTATTTGGTCCATTTATAGGTTATTTCTTTTAATAGAACTATTTAAATTGTTGCTTTTCTAAGATAATACAATATTAGTAATGTGTTTTCAAAATGTGGCATGGGGACAATTGAAACAAACGGCGCGAGACAGTTGAAATATTTTTAACTGTATCCGTTGTGATTGTTATAGAGTAAAATTTCAGTGTACAGTGTAGTATTTGTTTCGATTCAGGATACCTCGAGTGAGAATGAAAAATCTGATAAGGGAAAAATGTTTCAAGGTTCAATGAAGAAGCACGGAAAAAAGTTGTGACTAACGGAAAATCTTTAATACTTGCTGCAGAAGACCTAAGCCACGTATCGTTGAGAAGATTTTTTAAAGAAAAAATAGTCTAATACTTGATTAAAACAGCTGATACACACACATGATGATATATGACACATCTGGAATATTTAAAACCGCTCTTCCACAGGTTCTCACTTAATATAACATCATGTCGAGATTTAAATCCGCCAGAATCAACCCATTTAACAGGAATATATTTACGTAGTGAGTTAGATTTTGCTCCACAAGGTGTTGATTTCCATTAGTATTTATCCTAGTACCTAAGCAAAAAAAAATATCCATAGAAGCTCAAATATTAGGTCCTTACATATGAAATTGGCGTTTAGTATGGGAGGAACATAAAGCCGATTTTTTTTTATTATAATATATTTATTTAATCAAAGTATGTACCATTGCTATCTATGCACTTTTGCCATCTCATAGGTAGTTCATCGATCCCTTTACTAAAAAAACCATTCGGACGGGAATCAATAAAATCTTTGAAGGCGGTTTGGACTGCCCCATCGGAGTTGAATTTTTTCCTTTGCAAGAAGTTATCCAAATTTCGAAAAAAATGGTAATCTGTTGGGGCAAGGTCCGGAGAGTACGGTGGATGTCTTAGACATTCCAATTGAAGCTCCTCTAATTTGGTAGCCGTCTGTTGTGCAGTGTGTGGTCTAGCGTTATCATGAAGCAGCAGTGGCCTAGAGCGATTAACCAGCCTCGGTTGTTTAGCAGCTAGCTTTTCCATCATGGTTTACAATTGCTGACAATAGACATCTGCCGTAATCGTCTGGCCAGATTTAAGAAAGCTGTAGTGAACGACACCAGCACTAGTCTACCAAACGCTCACAAGTAACTTTTTTGGAGTCAATTTTCGCTTGGGGCATGGTTTGGCTGGTTCGGCAGGGTTCAGCCATTGCGATGAGCGCTTTCGATTATCGTACAGGATCCACTTTTCATCACAGTTAATGATTCGATTTAAAATCCCTTCATTATTGTGCCGGTTGAGTAATGCAACGCAGCAGTCAACGCGCGTTGTTGATTTGCTTCACTCAATTCGTGAGGTACCCACCTTTCAAGCTTTTTCACTTTACCAATTTGCTTCAAGTGGATTAAAACAGTTTTATCACTAACACCGCAGCCTGCAGCTAACTCGGATGTGGTTTGCGATGGATCCGCTTCCACAATAGCCTTCAATTCTTCATTATCAAATTTGGTCTCCGGCCGTCCACGGGGCTTGTTCTGCAGGTCGAAATTTCTAGAACGAAAACGTTGGAACCAAAAACGCACTGTGTTTTCTTTTGCGGCACCGTCGCCATACACATCATTAATTCTTCGAGCCGTTTCTGCAGCACTGGTGCCACGGTGGAACTCGTACTCGTAAATAACGCGATATTTCAAGTTTTTCATTTTGTAAACTGAGTGACGCAAAGAAAAAAACAATTGAGGAAAAAACAAATGAATTATAATTTTCAAAACACAAATACATGAGTAAATAGCTGTATAAATTTGGATTTGGAATTCCTAACCAAAGAGAAGATATTTGAGATCAAATTTGCCAGTACGGCAAAACGCCAATTTCATATGTAAGGACCTAATAATTAGACAATTAATAGCTTCACACAAAAAAAATAGCAACGGAGAAATGAAATCAACATAGAAAATGTTTTAATTATCCCTGGTCCACCCAACATTCGTATATTATGTGCCGCCGTATTTGGATGGCCTCCGTTCTCGTGGAAAATGAAAAAAGGATGTAAATATGAAGTGGCTATATTCTGTTGGTATCGCCACCGCGGGCCACCCTCTCATGTCAGTCTCATAAACTATTAGAAAAACATTAAGAAAAATATCCACTCGTTCCCAAACAGCTGGTCCTATTACATCATTTATCAACAATTTGATTGTTTTAAGATTTATAGTATGGTGGCAGATGAGGTGATTCCTTCCCTTCTCCTTGAAGATGAGATGATTCCTTGGCAGATGAGATGATTCCTTCCCTGCTCGCCGCCACGGAAGGCCGCTCTCCCTTCGTTGTCGACTCTTCGTGAGAAAGTCAAAGGAAGGCTTCAAGAGCTTTTGCGGCTGTCAATATTCAGCCGGGTTGGAATCGTTATTTTTCCCAAGGACCAGTAATTTTTTAAATCCACCACGATACGAATTTATAAATATATAAAATAATTTTATTACCAAAACACATGAAAATATTATAGTTGTATACAGTAATACTCCGCTAAGTTATTACTTACGGCTAAATATAAGGTATTTTAAATGAATTATTGAAAAATATATTGAATAATACTAAAAGTTGAGAATGTTTAAATGGTCGATGTCAATACGATTAATACCAACATTGTTACAACGCTGCTTGATTACAGTTTTCGCGGCCATTTTGTAAACAAATCAACTAATAAGTGTTTACTTTGATATACCTCTTAATGATTACTGTTTAAACTACTCTTCACATAAACATACAAAGCTCGTATCGAGCAGTTCACCGCCATTTTGTTGAAAATGTCTTTCAAATGGAAATGGAAGACTATGTGTTATTTGATTATTATTATTTTTAAGAACAACGCCCTCTCACAAGTCAGTAAAATTGATTCAGATAGATATAATAATTTACTAAAACCATTTGAAGACGCTTCGAACGATCTGTGGCTTGACTTATCGATGTTGCTAAATAATTCTAAAGCAGTGGGCGTTATTGACACGACGATATCTGAAAGCTCAGAACATCGAACGAACTTGTTAAAGTCAGTATTTTATAAAAGTCATGTGAGCGTATTCATAGTTTCCAATATCAAACACATAAAAACGAAAATAATTGGAGAGGAACTTTTACAGATAAATATGTTTTTAATTTTATACGAATCTCTCGAAGGTTTTAAAGAATCCCTGCAGGGCAATGGTTTAATGGTTTTCGAAGAGTCTCCATCCTCGCGTTACATAATCACTGTCACAAATGCTACAGAAATAACAGCCGACTGTTCAGGCACAAAATACGAAAATTTGTTAAAAGATAAAACTGGAGATTTGTTTCTGTACATGTGGAAAACGTACAACATTTTGGAAGTATTGATATTTTTTCCAAATATTTGTGGACACGGAAAAATTCTGAGATACGATCCCATTCTGCTGAATGCTGAGGCAAATTCCCCGCTGGGAGTCAGCATTTTAAGTGATAAAGACATTACCGCTAACAAGATGGCATTTCTTCATTCGTATCATAATTTCCAAGGATATCCAATAAAGGTTGGGCTATTTGAAAGGATTCCAACACTGGTGAAGAATTTATCAGAATCATTTATGTCTACATTCTTGTATAAAGACCTAATCGGATTTGGAAACGTGGGTGGAATTGATGGATTTATATTAGGAAATATGGCGAAGCACTTTAATTTAACTCTAAGAATATCAGCGGCTACCGACGGGCAAGAGTACGGATGGAGAATGGACAATGGAACGTTCACTGGAACGATAGCAGATGTGATAGAAAAAAGATCTGATATCTCTTTTAATGGCCGGTTTCTAAAGGATTACGGAAGCCCGGACATAGACTTTACTTTTCCCATCTTCAACGATGCTTTCTGCGTTCTCGTTCCGAAGTCCTTGCAGATCCCAACGTGGATGAATATTTTCCAAGGGTTGAGTCTCACCGTTTGGAAAGTGACGCTGATAACTGTTATTGTCTGTGGAATAGTTTGGTGGCTGTTGAAGACTGTTGCCCCAAAAAATAAAAAAAAGAATATTTACAAAAAAAATTGCTGTTGGTATTGTATGGATTCTTTTTTGCTGATTGCTTCACAGCCAATAGTGCTTCCAACCCTGGATCGGGAGAGAATTTTCATAGCATCCTGTCTAATATTTAATATAATTATATCTGGGACATTTCAGGTACATATGACTGCTGTAATAATAAAAAATAAGGTTGACAATTTTTATAGCGCCGTTTAATGACGTAGATCATCTACAGGGTGCTATTAATTTAGTCATCCGCTGAAAACGTTAAGGATCTGAGTTCCACGTAGCCTATTTCATGTGACTGGGTCTGTCGCACTATAGGCACGTTCATAGTAGGCAGCTTTGTTACTACTAGTAAAGTGTTGACGCCTTGTAGTCATGCAGACCTCAATGTGAAGTTTCTCCCCGTTGGTAACTTCTTCTAACATAGTGTTGTATGTAGTACGGTGCCAAGTTGTTGAGGGTTTTATAAGCCAGTTTTTAGACTCATTCCGAGTATTTAAGCCAATGCAACTCTTTGAGGAGTGGTGTGATATTTCGTGTTTTATATGCTGCGTTCGCAGTTTGAATTAAACTGAAAAGTTATTTTTGGATCCTTTTCTTTACATTTTAGGGTTACCTGAATACAGCCTTCAGCACAACAAGATACTACCCAGATATAAACACCCTCCAAGAACTGGATGACTCTGGATTGTTCATAGCCACGTCATCACAAATGAACGATATCTTCGGAAGCGAAATAAGCTCGTTAATGACTCACCTGGGGAACAAAATCAAGCTGATAAAAACGGCAGCTATTGATGAAGCAGCTCAAAAGCGTGACGTTGCCGCTGTGGAAAGACGGTAGGAAACATCTGTTTTGGCTTCAAATAAAAAAACGAGAAGTGAAATGCTTCAAAATAATACCAAAGGAATTTGACACTGTAAAGTTTACGGGCATTTCCACAATTCGTATTCATCGTTTCAGGTCATCTCAGGTATTAGATATACATATATATAAATCGGGTTCCAACGCAAAATAAGATGAATATAATGATAAAAACTTTGCAAAGTTATAAAATAGATTTTTTTATAAAGTTTTTATCATTTTATTTGAGCGTATTGAAGCGATTGTATGAGCGACTGTAATGACGGTTCAACTTTTTGCAAAAAATAAGTTAGAAATATTGCATAACTTCATAACTTTCGATATTAGGTTATGGCTGCTTGAAAATTTTCGGCTCATACATAATCAAGGCAGGAATATAGTCCTGCGAGGTTATTAATGTTTTCCAAATGGTCCTGTATACGCCCGAATACAGTCAATACTTAAAGGTTAAAGTATGGAATAATTTAAAGGTTAAAATATGCTTTATAAGTATAATTTGCACTGCAAATTACGAGGGTGTGCAGTGGGCATCTGACACCTCCTAAGTTATTTGTATCTTCTAAGTTATGCGTATTTTTATAAGATTTTTTCCAGTTTCATTTTTGTTTGTTAAGTATGCGGTAATAAATAATAATTAAAAAATATTTAATTTATAGTTTTCTTTTGGGCGTTAACGGGCTAATGAGACTTGATTGTCTGTCCAAGTGAAGTGTTCCTTTCATATTTATGTGTTATCCCCAAGGTCTGATGCCGTCCTGCTGATCCAGCTCAAGTACCTGGGCAGGGACGGCGAGCCCCTGCTCCACGTCGTGAACGAGTGTCCCAGGAACTACTACCTGACCTACATAGTTCACCGGAACTGTCCCTTTCTTCCGCACATCAACAGGTTTTTGCAAAGAATTATGGAAGGTGGTTTCAGTAAGTTCTGGTGAGTTGTTTTTCATTACCGATTTTCATAAAACGCCTCGCACGATCGAGATTTACACAAATTAAATTTTATACTGATCTAAAAGCTAGGTGTACATAATATTAGGTCCTTACCTAAGAAATCGTCATTTTATAGTAGATTGTTGGATTGAATAGCTTGTTAGTCTTGTGGTTAGGATTCTCGCCTCGTGATTCAAAGGTCGCGGGTTCGAACCCCACTCCAGACCAGCAAGTTAGTCTTATTGGGTCGTTCATGAACGAACTGTTCTTTTAAAACAGTTCACTTTACTGAACGAGCGAATGGTACAGTTCACTTAAGTGAACTGGTCGTTCACCAGTTTAGTTAAATTCTAAACTATTTTACTATACAGTAATTTATATACTAATTTTTGGGTAGTATATCAAATATCGATATTTTTTTCAAGTATCAAATAAGTATCTTTTTCGATATTTTTCTTCTAGCGACCTTTTTACGATATATTTTTCATCGCCAAAAGCTTTTTCCCAATTTTGTTACATTTTTGGAAAAAATATATCGAAAAATATCGATTCAATATATATCGGTAAGTTTTTTTCATTTACCCATCCCTAGTAATTGAACAGTTCACTTTACAAGAGTTGAAGTAGATAAAAAATAAATAATTCAAAGAACTACTGAACGATTTAAAGTGAACAGTTCACTTAACTGAACGATATGGTGAACGACAGTTCAGTTAACTGAACTAAAATTCCCATCTCTAGTCCATTTTTCATAGCAAAAGCTTAGTTTGAAAATAGTAAGAATATTGATGTGACACGTATTCTGTGTTCGCATCTCTATTTAAAAAAAAATGTAAAAAAATTCAAACAATTTTTATTTTAAAAAAATTACATAGAATTAAATTAAATTATTTTTATAAAAAAAATGAAATGCGCCGCAGGCAATTTTTTTCCAAAAATTACCGATGTTAATAGAAAATATATGTATATAAAATTAATTAAATACGGTAAATGTTAAAATTCTTCTGATGAAAACGAGACAATTTACAATTTCATTTTTACAAATTTACAGCAGCGCCGCAGCCGAAATTTTTGTTTTAAATATAATAATATTAATGAAATTGTATTTAAAAATATTTTTGTTACCGAAATTTTCTATTTGTTTTCGAAAATAATAGTTATGAAAGTGTTGCTTAAGATTATAATACACAATAGTTAAAATGATATTTTTGTGACTGATTTTTTTAAAATTTGTATGTCCGCCATTACTGATTATTTTTCGCGTACCACCAACTATCCGCTCGCCGTACCTCGCCGGTGGTACGCGTACCAAAGGTTGGGAACCGCAGCTCTAGAGTTTACTACTCTAGAGGCGGCTATTTGACTGATATCATTAACCATAATAAATGGTTTAGAGTTAATAAATGACCTATAAAAATAACGAATGATAATTTCTTAGTAAAGTAAACTGAATGTGTTGGAAATGTGTTCGATAGAGCTAGGAATGAATAAATTATAAGTGGATGTAACGTTGTAGTAGATAGAATAAAGGACCACTGAGACGCTTGGGCCATGTGAAACGGATGAGAGAGGAAAGGGTGGTAAAGAATAAAAATGAAGCGAGTGTTGAAGGCAGTAGAAATTGAAGACCCGGTATGACTAGATAAATCAAATATTGGAAGATGGCCCTGTTAAAAGCTTCAACAACCGAAGAGCGCGCATGAGAGAATGTATGGAACTGGATTAGGTAAAAGTGTGTGCCAGGACAGAAGATTGTGGCGCTCTAACCTCCCTGTCCACCCCTCCGGAAAATGGCATGATGGTTAGTTGGTAAACAAGTTAGAAGTTGTGCACTTTAGTACAATACATTTAAATATTGTATACTTCTAATGTTATTTGACTTTGTATTGATTTATTGTAATCTTCTGGTTTGATTTTTCTGGGATATTCTGCCGTGTTTTTACGACCTTTTTGGCTGACGTTTCGGATCCGATTGCAGGGTTCATCTTCAAGACTGACGTGTTGAAATCATCAGAAACATCAGCTCTGATGATGGACCCTGGAATGGGATCCGAAATTTCCCAGAAAAATATTCCAGAAAATTCTGAACGGCCGTGAAAATCTAAGAACATTTTAAATTTATTGTAAGTTAATTTGTAACGATGAATCTGCAGGTAAGCGTCTAGCAAGCCACCTAGTGAGTGTATTTTAAAGTTTTTGTAAATAAAAATAGGTGGTGAATATGCGCTGTTGCAATGAACTGCATTTGAACACAAGATATTTTTGCAAGATGAACTTTTTTATTTTCAAAAATCAAATAATAGTCAAATACGTATAGTAGTGGAAGATTTTATATGTTTTAATCCTAACTGAATATTCAGTAACTTGATACCCATTACGGAATGGCCTGAATGATGCATAAATTCCTTTCTCGAAATAAAATTAATATTATTCGCAGATTAAATTATTTTTATTTTTCGCGTCGCCGCCCCGTCACGCGGGTCGGTCGGGTCGCTGGTATTTAAATGCGGATATTCCTATTCACGAATGGAATATTTAAATCAACCTCTTTTTCGATGAAAAATTAAAAAACGAGGGAATTTATAATTACTAATGATAAATAATTAATGGATCTTCATTGTAAAAATCTCGGTTTCCTATCATAGGAATCAAAATAATGTGGGGAGATGGTAGAAGTGCAAGGAATTGTACGTAATCGAAGATTGTGCAGCACTCTACAATAAATTGGAAATCACTAGAAATGTGGAGAAATCAGTCGATCATTCTCGAAGTCTCGCAAAACGACAGTAAGTTGTTGTGGCCACAGAAAAGAAGAATACAGTTGTGACCTATGTTCTGTGGTTGTGACAGACGCGATGTCATAAACCAACTAGTTTCGATTCAGAGCTGAGTCATCATTTAGGGTTCATTATTAACTAAACAAAAACAGAAAATCAAACAAAACAGAACGTCAGTTGTGTCAGTTGAGAGAGAGAGGGCACAGGTGGGTGTGGTTAATTGGAAGCGATAAATCTGGTTGTTTATTAAGTAAATATTTTAAATTTATTTTGAATGATTTTTTTTATTTCTAAGGCTTCTAAATTATTGAGACGTATAACCTATGTCGTTTCTATGAAGTACATCTACACCCGAAGATTGGTCAAGTGCGTGGTTCTTTTCTATTAAATGAATTGCGAATTCTGAATGACCTACACTATTTAGGCATCTTTTGTGTTCAATGACTGTTGTATTTATATTCCTACCTGTTTTTCCTATGTAAAATGCAGGGAAATCGTTGCACCTGAGTTTATATATCCCGGAATAGCTTACTTAATGTTCTTTATCTTTAGAATTTACCAAATGTCTTCCTAAGTTGTTATTTAAAAAATATTTTTTACAAACATTTCTTTTACAAAAAAATATGAGGAATTTTTTTTTTCAAAATTTTTTTAAAATAAAATAAATACATACTTATTCCTTAGGAACCGACACGTAAAAGTACCGATTTTTTACGGGTTACAGCTAGTAAATAATATATTGTACAAATACTATAGACAAAATTATAAACACCAAGACATTTTAATCTTAACGTTATCCCTTTTAACAAAACATTCAGTTGATGTTGCAGTAAAACTTTATTTCTCTCCTTTAACAAGGCACAAAGTTCAAGTTGCACAATAATTTTACGTGTTCTGCTTAAATGTTTTTGCAGCTGGCAACACAATAGTCTCATTGCAATAGACATACAATTACATGAATTTAAAGAAAATCTACGATTGTTATTCATTGAAATTATTTCAATAAAAACTTTTTAAGCTTTTCCAATATGTTTATCTTTAAAAAAACTATGCTTGCAATCAGACACGGGCAGTGGCATAAACTTAGGTTATGCTGCTACCAACTATACAGGATGTACCAGAGCTAACAGCAGAAACTTGACCGATAGATTCCTGCCTATGTTGAGTCTAAAATGTTCAAGCAACCATGACCTAATATCAATAGTTATGGAGATATACAGTATCAAAGTTTGCATTTTTTTTTTCAATATTTCTGACTTATTTTTTGCAAAAAGTTGAACTATCATTACAGTAATTTATGTCGATTATGAAAGCTTTAATAGATTTAATACAAGTCGAATAAAATGATAAAAACCTAGCAAAAATTCAATAAGGATTTTTTTTACAAAGTTTTTATCATTTTATTTAAGTTGTATTGATGAAAATAAATTTTTCATAAACGATATAAGTTACTTATATACTCGTAGCTCAACTTTTTGCAAAAAATAAGTCGGAAATATTGAAAAGAAATGCAAACTTTGATATTACATATCTCCATAACTATTGATATTAGGTCATGGTTGCCTGAACATTTTAGACTCATAACATAGGCAGGAATCTAGCGGCCAAGTTTCTGCTGCTAGCTCTGACACACCCTGTATATAAAAAAATGGAGTAGCGTGTACTCTTGTACGTGCGGTAGAAGTTATACTTCTTTGGCGTGATTGTGATAATTGATTGTGACACATTGGTTAAAAATATTTAGTAATACGATAACTAGGAAGATGATGAATATAATTGATAACAGTAGTTAATTTATTAATATGTAGGTACCTATTTGTTTTTGAAGTCGTACAAATGTAACTATTGATTTGTAATAGCTAAAATAAGTGATAAATGTCTTCGAATAGACGTTTCACGACGATTCGAATACATTTATCGCTGTAGCATCAGAGACATGATGCGACGAATCAAAAAACGCGTGCATTTTCAAAAAAAGTTCAAGTGCCTACCCATTTTCATGTGTTAACGATTTTCGGCCTAAAACGGTTCCGTATCCAAAAGTCTCGAAACTGTACAACTTTGACAGACAATTGAATATCGAATGAATGAATGTGTTTTTGTTTTGATAACAAATATTGGACAATTACCACAACGACAATAACATAAAATCTGAATTTGATTTTTTTCTTGTACAATTCTTACTTTCTGGGTCCGAAAGAAAATATTCTAGGTAAAAATATTTATTAAATGTTTTGAGGTTGAATTTAAATTATCTTTTTCATTAAATTTTGACTTTTATCCTCCTTTTACTAATTGCTTGTTAATATCCTTATTCGTGGCAATAAAAGTAATGGCCTGAGACCTTTAAATTTTATGACATGATTTGCGTACGACTTAAGAAAACATAAAAGCTTTTAATGATGAGAAAACATTTAACGTTTTCTTAAGTGCTCTAAAATTATAAATTTCTCGATAAATTACTTATAGTATAAAAGTTATAAATTATATAGTTATAAATTATATTCAGTTTCTCGGTGATATCACTTGTCACTCAAAGTAAGACCAACATATATTCTGTCTGTGTTAAAGTATTGAAGGTGCCTATTTGGTGTAGGTCGATTTTTTACTCGTGACACTGTACAGTTGTACAATATTGTAGGTACAGTCCACCATCGACGAATTTGTTACTAGTTTATTTTTTGTTATTCAAATCTCAGACCAAAAAAATATATAGATATACTCTGTGATTACACTATACTAAGTATACCTATACATTTGTTTAAGGGGGAATACCTACCTACGAAGCGAGAAAAAAGGCAATTTATATGAATTTTTAAAAGAAAACCTATTTAAATAATGTCGTTGGTATTATTTTTACATGAAAGTACATATTTTTAAGAATGTGTAAAAAAAAATAAAAAAAAAATTAACATTGACGGAAAATTTGGGTTTCTTGGGTTTTGTCGACTGCCGAAAAAAAGGTCCTCCGCGGTGACCACTCCCATTTCATCTGTAATCATCAGAATAAACAAAATAAAAAGATTATCAAAATTGACACTATAATTTAATCATTGACGTAGGAGTTTCTGAAAATATAGATTTTTGATAAAATGCCGGGCGTTTGAATTTAAAATAGCGTTTTTTAGGGAAAATTTGGGGTTTATAATGCCGATAAAAAAAAACTAAGTCACTTAAAAACATCATACGACAAAGACTAGATAATTATGTATAGAATAACCACTAGAAATTTCAAGTGGATCGATTCAGTGGTTGGCGAGATATTTTGATCACCGATTTTCAAAACATGGTTTCGAGTTAAATGCGTTTGAAAATTGAGCTATGAATAAATCGCAAAATCTTTCAGCTTACATAAAATCATCGATTCCAGGTCCATACTATAAGTCCTCTACCTTGCTTAGAATTCCCATATCATCGAGCACTCTTCATAAACATAATAGAAACAGGTCTTACGTTTCTATTATGAAAGAGCCGAATAGCAGCTATATGCGTGTAGCGCGGCGCCATGCGGCGCAGCGTGTCATCAAAAAAGAGATGCCACATTATTTTCAGCTAAAATATTGTTATTTTTTAGAATTTTTATCAGACATTCTTAAGACCTCAAGTTTTAAGAAAGTGCAAAAATTTGAAAATCAATTTTTCCAAATTTTTATGTAGGTATTCCTCCTTAATGTTGAATTATTTTGAGATTAAGGAATCCTCTTATTCTTTTTCCTTGCACTTGTTTTATATGCATTTTTGGGTCATGTAAGATTAATTTACGGACCCAAATGTCATTGAACCCACATCTAATTTATAGTCGATATCCGCATTATAGAAGTATCATAATCGGCTGCGAAATCTATGTATACCATGTCATGGGAAGACATATATGTCACTAGCATAGTCCATTAGGATACATGAAAGAAACTGATTTAGAAAATTCAATAATACAATGTTAAAAAAATTGAAAATGTGTGGATGTTCTTACAGTGAATAGGCGAACGTTACATTGTGTAAAGTGATCACTTAAGCCAGCTAAATAGGTCATAAAGCCTGGGCTAGGTACCCTATAAATACTTCCATACACGTTTTCAATGTAAGTAGCTTCATCTCTGTGAGATTTCTGTAATTTATCTTAATAAATAATTAATCACTTTTCGAAACCAATTTGTATTTCATGTAATTGTATCAAATCAAGTTCTCATTGAAAATTTTTCCTGTCTCAACACAGAGTTTTCAGTAAAATATAGTAGAATGAAACTCGAAATAAATGTAAATTATGTGTAGCACTAAATTAATAAATGAGCCCTTGCCCGGAATAACGTTGTATCCAACAATACTCTCATTCCGAGAAAAATTGGAAAAATGACACCAGTTACAATTTATTACTTTTTATATTTTAAATATAACAAACATATAATTCTTAACTAATCTCAATATAAAATAGGGAAAAAAAGCAAATAAATTTGAATCTATTGTAAAAAAACATGCTGAATCAGTGGAAAAACGTTGTATATGAAATTTTCACAAACAACGTTATTCCGCAAAACGTTTTTTATTTATTCTGCTTTACTTAATAATGCTTTTTAAAAGCAGCATACTCATATAACATGAATTCACAAATGTCATCGAGGTCCTTGAGCTTAGCAGCCTTATTGGCAGTGGATTGGAATTCGTGAAAGTTAGTTCCAGGCTCCCTAACTGCATGATTTTTTTCCATACGGTAGCTAATCTTCCCCTTCTTCCACAAAGAGTTGGTAGAAGGCTATAGGAGGTCCATGATTCTAATTCTTTGTGGAAGGTTCTAGCTCTGATTGTGATGCTTGTAGCTCTGATCATCAGTAGGTAAAGAGCTTATACGGAACGATAAGTCTCTCGTACCTGCAATTACCTATCTCCGTCAGTTTGCTGAAAAGTGCGTCGGACATTCAATTTCTCATGATTACTTTTAATATTGTAATCCAGTAACCCGAATTCTGATTGAATATTTATATTAAAATTAAAATGGAGAAAGCATCCCGGATTCAAACATTTTTGGCTCAAATTCGACCCTACGAAAAAGAACGAGGAATTAAATAAACTTTTTTATCGGAATTATTTAAAGTTATGATGTAAAGAGCACTATAATGCCAGCATTATTATCAAAAAGCATTTCATATATCAATATGGATAAATCAATTGATTAAAATCGGTTAACGTTCGACAAAATAATATTGTCACATATGAAATTACAATATCAATCAGAACAGCCAAATCGTATACAACGTTATTCCACAAACATGTTCCGGCGGGTCAATTGCAGGTATGATAATGTTTTTTCTGGATAAACTCTTCTTTCCTGCATCCTTCAACTTATTGGCTTTGATATCTTTCCAGTTTAAAACATTTCATGTTCGTTTTCTCCCTTTATTCATGTGAATTAAACCACGCTCCACGATATTAACGCGCGGCGACGCCATTTTGAGAAACAATGTACAACGTTCTTCCACAAACCGATAACTTTAAAATGCAGCCAGAAGCCTAAATATTTTTTTCTTGACATATTATCTACCTTAAACGATGCATAATAACATACCCAACATAACTGCATCAATAACTCAAAATTGACATTGTGTTGGATACAACGTTATTCCGGGCAAGGGCTCAAATAAACAAACGAACGAATGAACGAACGAAGGAACGAACGAACAAACATAAACAAACAAACAAACAAACAAACAAACAAATAAATAAATAAATAAATAAATAAATAATTAAATAATTAAATAAATAAATAAATAAATAAATAAAATAAAATATCTAAAAATTAACTAAACATTGTATATTTTTCCAGGTATGACATGACGATGTATTCGATAATTCTACAAAACAACTCCCGCAAGTTGCGGAAGGCCGACTTGAAGAAGCTGTCCATCGTGGACGTGCAGACCGCCTTCCTGGCCCTGGGCTCCGGGCTGCTCGTGGGCCTCGCGGTCTTCCTGTGCGAGCAGGCCGGCCGCGCGGGGGCCGAGCTGGGGCCACGCAGGGGGCCTCCGCCGGGCCCCTTCACCGCGCTGGCGGACCGCTGAATCGTCCTGCACTCCTGGTCCAACGTGTTCTGTAATCAGGTTCAATGTTATCAGCGGCAAGTAGCGGTAATGCTGTTTTATGTCCGTAAGAAATTTGAGCGGCAGCCGAATTACATGAGAATAATGGCCGATCTTATAAACGAAAGACCAAATATCCGTTAGTATATCAACAACTAACAAACGCATATTCGTTCGTTAGTAAATTTTACCAAAGCTTATAAAAAACTTTTTACGGCTTTTTTTAAACTTTTTAACCGTCCTTAAATATCGCAACATTTTACTGCTCTTTTCTATGGTTTTAGAGCTGTCAGAGACGAAACAAAACCCAAAACAAAACGACGAAGATCGTTTGTACTTTATCTGACGAACTTGAATACAATAGTTAATAGTTCGACATAATTATCTAAAGACATTTTTTTTTGAAAATGTAGCAGCATGATAAATATACTGTCACGGGTTGTGGCTGCGGGAGGCGAAAGTAAACACTGAAAATTAATTAGCGATTTATTAATTAATTATTTAATATTAACACTGTTAAACTTAACGCTATTTTTTAATCTACACTATTTCGCAATACATCACTTCATCTATGAACATTTCATTATCGCTGGATCACATTTGTTTATCGCTCGTAGAATATTCAATTCTCGCACATAGAAGTTACATTAGTTTAACGATCTGTCAAAACACAATTCCTCTGCGACGCGGCGTAGTTCCGATATTAATGCGCAAATGCTGGTATTTTCGAACTTTCTGGATTATTCTAGTGTTTAGAAGAAGGTTTTCGTCGCTTTTAGGCTGTTCTAGTCGTTTGTAGACATTTCGAGAAGGTTGAAGACCTTCTAGATCCTTCGATAGTGTTCTGATAGTGCGTTATTTCTTGTGCTTGCCATTCCGTGACAGTAAATTAAATTTTACACAAACAGCATGAACACAAATTACACTTAAAAAATAATACGTCAAAACGTCATACCAATTACCAATGGACGTTAAACTGGTGATTCGATCGTCGTTATGGGCCCTCGGTAAAATTTTAGTATTTGTTTTATTTATTTAATAAATAAATACATGTCATTTTTTTACAACAATGATAACTAATATATATTAATAATCAAATTATTATATATGTTATACCTCACCAAAAAGAGTCAAGGTTCTTATGTGTGGTGAGGGATAATCACTTGCAAAGGAAAATTTATATAAATAAAACAAAAATTATGAATTACAAAAGAATTTCTATTTTAGATTTTGTAAGTAGATAAGCAGTGTAAGATATTGGTAGTATAATCTAAGTTTACTCACAATGAGAATTATAGGTATATAAAATATGAAAATTATAGGTAGGTATATAAAAGATGTGGCATATTTACTTCTGGAATTCATACCACAATACAGAAAACCACCAATCTAGGCCACACACATATACAGTGGCAAGGAATGCCACATAAGCAAATCGGGACACAAGCAAGACACGCGCGGCCGGCAGTTTCTGACGATTTATTCACACACACACAGCCGTACTCCAGAAGACTTCTTTGTTCGTAAATTATATAAAAAGAGGCACATGCCCTAGGCATGCATTTCAGTCCTTCGTAGACCTACGCCGGGTGGCCGGGGCTATGGCCCTTAGAGTATCTATCATTGTCTTTCTAATCATACTGATTTATATTTTGTACTTGTTTTATCGAGATAATAAATCATCAAATATTCTACGCCTTTAGAGCTTTTCCGTCGCATGACGGTGGTGAGTGGTGACCCGAAAAAGCAATTGCTCCTAACCATCTCTAAACCCCCAAATGACTATTGCATATTTTTGAAGTGGGACTTCAACCTGTACTTGTATTTATTGTAATCATCAATAGTCTTTAATTCTGTGGTTAAATTATTAAAGTTGAGTATATCTCTATATAGAAAACCGTTTTGACAATATGTGCTACTAATTTTTATATTATTTTAATATCCGTTCGAGTGACACGTTTGTAAAATATTAGTTATCTTTTCTTTCAATATTTTTAATATCAAATATTTCTTATATATAATAACAACTGTATTTACTTTAAATATATTAAATAAATTTTCCGTTCTGAATCTTTGGGATTTCTTCCAAATTATTTTGATAAGTAGTCTTTGGATTATTCTTATGGTATTCATTATAATCAAATTTTAATAAGTTTGTATCGAATTTCCGTTTATTTGGTCTGAAATTCTCAACTAACGGGCGTTTTAAAGATCGGCCCTCGACGACGTCTTATCAATGGCGTAGAAAATCGCCGGATGCCCGAGTAAAAATGTATGCCATGTGCGTAAAAAAATTATAATTCCTCCAAAACATGTCTTGTTTTTAAATTGAAAATAAATACTAGAAAATAGTTTACGTATGTATGTCTTCATTTCTATTCTATTTCCTCGTTATGCGTATAGTAGAGAAGTGGTCGCTGAAAACGAATTGTTCTGATTATTATATGTACAAAATTGAACAATTTTATTATTTAAATACATAGTTTTAAAATTTTTTAATGTATGTAATAATAAGATTTTTAAATATATACTGTAATTTTAAATATATACGATAATCTTGTTCAAATGTAGGGAAATAAACTTTTCTGTTATTAAAAGTTACAAACGTTTGCGATTTTTTTTAAATTGAGAAACTTTACCTCTCTACCTTTCTATTCTGTAATAATATTTTTTTATAGAGTTGGAATATTTTCATTTTAACAATAGAGTAGTATTTTATTCTTATGTTCTATGAATTAGGGGCCATTCAAATATTACGTAAACAGAATTTAGTAATTTTTAATTGTCAGCAAAGAAATCTTAAACATTTTACAATTTTAAGTAGGAAAATATTGTCTTTCACGCACATACCGTTAAATTTAATGTCTGGTAAATCGGGAAGATCTGGTTCACCGGACCCAACGTATTTTGCATAAACATGATAATTATCAATATACATCGAGCTCCATATCTCTGCTAATACATTTCCGGCAAAATCAAAATTGGATCTTTCTAAATTTTCATTAATTGTAAAGCCACGGTCGTCTAAATGGGACCCGAAATGGTCATGAGGTAATATCAAATCAGCCAGTTCCCGACTAAGAAGAGCCATTCTGCGCTCTACTCGGTTATACGCACTTCTGCCAGGACTATTTTGTAGATATAAAGTGTTGTCTAGCAAACCCTATCCTACCATCTAGAATCTAAACCCCTCATGTCATCAAAAATAAGCAAAGCAAAGACCCACCCACCCCCTTTAGGTACATAGATACTAAAAACATATGGATAATTTTCCGAAAATTCAAAGATTAGTAATTATTTTTTTTTAGAATAAATAATTAGTAATTCTTTTTTAGTAAAGCAATGCGATACCAGCCCCCTGGGTGGCGTAGACAATCGATAAAATCAACAAGTATTATATACTAAATAATAAGTAATGTTTTTTAAAGTTTCTAAGCGATTTTGTCCAGTGATCCCGCCCGTCGAGCTGCCCGAGCTTTAGCGGCATAATCCAAGATGATGGTCCATATAACAGATCCGTCAGAAAATAATTGAATGTCCTGAATACAAAATTAAAGAGAATTGACGCTAAAATAAGTATTAAATAAAATATTACAATTTAAAAATTCGAAAATTGTGCCTTATGTTTTGACATTTCATAGGCAATATCTGAGGAAAAATGTGTAAATCATAGACAAGACTTACATGACGAAAATTCGCTAAATTAACGCAGTCATCGAGGATTATTAATTTAGAATGTACTGAATTCGAGATTTTATAGGAAATCTAGATAAATTAATAGGAAACATGATTTTGGAAGAGATAGTAACATAAAATCTATAATTCAATACATTATAAATTAGTAGTCCTCGAAGACTGCATTCTAAACTTTTTTTTATTGCTACCTTGGCTTGTATACCCCACATACGATATGTTTTATTTTTTATTTATTTTTTTCTATCTGAATACTTACTTTTTCGATTCGCACTTTATCTTTTTGTTCTCTTATACATCCTATTTATTTACTAATGCTTTCTTTTTATGTTAATAATTATTACTTTAATACTTATTTTTCGCTTCGCACCATGGCTTTCTTACTCTGTATGACTTATTTATTTGAATAATTTTTGCTATATAACATATTCCTTTTTATATTTCACCTATTATGTACATGCATGTGATAATCTCTGTTTATATACCCACATCCTCTTATATTTCTATATATGTATACTTACATATATGAAATGTGTGGGACTGCACTAACCTCCCCACATACTGGAATAAAGTTTATTATTATTATTATTATTATTATTGGTATTAGTAATAACTAAACATATTTTCTACATTTTTTTAAATAGAGATGCGAACACGGAGTACGTGTAAAATATTCTTATTATTTTCAAACTAAGCTAAACGCTTGTGCTACGAAAACAGGACTAACTTGCTGCTTTGTAGTGAGGTTCGAACCCGCGACCTTTGGATCACGAAGCGAGAGTCCTAACCATAAGACCAACAAGTTACTCTCACATAAAACAATATGTTTAATAAAACGTGCAGAATATTAACTCAATACAGTTAATACAATATTAAGAATCATATCGTTGAGGAAAATCTCCGAAATGTAATTAATATTTTAACAAAATACAATATTTATATAAATCACATCCAAAATACTTAATTTCGAAATTCGCTTCTCAACCCTCCTGCGCCCTAATTAATATTGATTACTTTTGATTAAATTTTACACCCTTATCGCAATGTTGACACAGGTTTTCCAATCTGGCTCCTTCTAGGAACTTCCGTAGGTACTCCAGCGTTAATTATTTTAATATGTGGCGATTTGACCGGTTGACTTGATCGATTAAGGCCCCAAAGTACATGATTCACGTTTTTGCAGTCTGGAGAGTCAATCTAGTGTGAAGTTTTCGAATCTTTTTGCCAAAATTACAGCTGAACATGCTTTCAATCAATTTTATTATGAAAGCTCCATTTACTCTTAAAGCATTTGTTTAAAAAATTAACAAAATTCTTCGTGATCATCACAGATAAAATATAATATAAAAGTACTACTTAAACATTCTTGCCAAATATTTTGTTTATAAATTGAATAAAAAAAGTTGAAATAGAAAGTTTGAGAAAAAAAATGTTATTATTTTTCGGTAGATTGTTAAATAATTATGTTTTCAAAAAGATAAAAATTCACGTTCCGTTTCCAATATTGCAGCATCCAAAAACCCATAAAAGGTTTACATTTTTTGATTAAATTTTATATGGCTATTAAGATAATTTCATTGTCATTTATATGAAAATATTAAAAAAATATACCTTATTACCAAAAAATTGAAATAATTAAATAACAGAGCCAGTTGAGAGTGGACAAAATCATCTCTTCAGACGTTGACCGAACATTGGTTCTCCAGCGTCGAAAGTTTGGCCTCCCGAGATTTTATCAAAATTATCTCTAAAATGCCTCGTAAACATTATGAAAATGTCAGAAAACAAAAGTTACCATGTAGAGGAAATAGTTTTATAAGTAATTTACCCCAAGAACACAGGTAGGGTCCGTTCACTTATGAAAGCAACATGCATTAGTGTGAGTGAATCCCTCTGTAACACGTAAATTTTGTAGTGATATTCCTTTTTTAAAGCTACTCCATTGGTCACTTCAGCATCAGACTGGCAGTCGTGTGGAGCGCTCGTTTTTTGTTTAATATTTTTTTATTGAAAGATACGGTGACTGCAACATCACGATACGGTGACTACAGACTTAAATCAATTTAATATTAAAAATACTACAATTATTCTTGCTTATATATTATTTATTTTAAACTAGCTATAATCCATCAAAAATGACGTGCTTTTGTCATATATTTCGGCCGCCAGTTAATGCTGGGAGAACAACGCTATCTAGAGTAGCGTCTTGATAACGTCAGTGATGAAGATTATTAAAAAGAGAATTAGGCGCCTTATACCTTATTATTATATCACATTAATATTTGAGCATTCTGGTAGCGTTGGTGACGGACATTGTTACGTAGAGAATTACATATTTTGATTAATGATTAATACCAATGATATATGCGATATAGTAGGTAATGGATTCACTTATTAGTTTTAATTTTCAGTAAACTGAAATATAAAAAAAAATCCAATTTATTATTTTATTAAAAAAAGCATAATATTCAAAGTTTTCATTTTATTTAATGACAATTCTGAAATCATATTAATTTTGAAAACGAAATCACTTTTTTTTATAATACAGAATAATATAAAATAATGTTCTGAGTTTTTGTAAATGCACGTTTACTCACACTAATGCAAGTGGCTTTTCTAAAGTGAACGGACTCTAAATCCTTTTATAGAACATTTCAAATATTTATATGAAAATATTCAAAACAATCCGTCATTTGTTTAGGCTAATTTGTCAAAAATCGCTGTTTTTATCAAATGAATTGACCTTTTTGTTTATTGTACCTAAATATATTTTTTAAAACAATGTCATATATACACTTTGCTCTATATACACGTAAAATTTGTGCGTAAAATGATATTTTTATGAAAATAGAAACTCTTTTTCGCTTACGTTTGTTCAATCGACATTTGTATCGGGCATCGGTATACTTTGTACTGTATGATTTTATCTTTGATTGATTATTAAGGATTTAGTTTATTTTTTTAATAATATTTACAATATTATATTTTTGATTTTGTCCACCAAACCCCTTATCAAAAAGTTCGATTTCGAGGATCGGTTTTAAGAGCACCTATAGAATTAGATGAAACATTGAAAGACCTGAATCGACTGCACATGTGTGGACGATTGCAGTTGGAACCTGGCCACAACAATTTGAAACTTCTGCTGCATTTCTTTACTATTATTATTGCGCCCCTAAGGTGATAAATTACTAAGCTTCTTCGACTATAGCAGGACTATAATTTTATAACACCACGTTCTTTGGGATCTGGTAATATGTGAATGTATCTATTGTTGTTTCATTAAAACTATTTTATTTTACAATTGTTTATTCTGTTGTTTTATATCAAAATATAATAACGAGGCCTTTACTTCTTTTAACAGTGTTTTTTAAAACTTCACTTAGGTTCAATTTGATCACTTAGGATCTCTAGTAGATCAGGAATCAAAATATAAATTTTAAAGTGTACGGTTATCGCGTCAAACAAAATAAATGATTTTGTTATTGTATGTAGCTGTTTCTTTAAATAAATAAATTAAGGTTAAAAATTTATTTAATTTATTAATATCTATAAAATTTATGTTACATATGCAATACTTATTGTGTTATGCCTGTGTCGTTATGAGACAAACTTAAAATTATTTTTTTTCGTTGTTCACGGGTTATTTTTATAGAAAAAATAATATACGTACAATCGTACCGATTCAAATATAAAATTGATTAACGTTCCACGAATGCGTTAATAATCAACTGGAGTCCATTTGAATCGGTTTTGAGTCGACAACATTTGGATTTATAAAGATGAATGAAATTGATGTATAGACCAATGGGAGATGGAAATGAGGAATTTGTTGGTGAAAAAGATTGATTTTTCAATACTGTATATAACACATCATTTCTATATTAAACGATTGTTGTAATTTTTTTCACACCACCCTGGGAGGCTGAAATTTCGGTAGATATTTGGTGATTTTTTATAAAGAGGTGATCCATTATTTAATTATTTTTTATTGGCATTAAATAATATACATACTTACATTAAACTATTATTTTATTGTAAAAATGTTGAGAAAATGGCCGCATCATATCCATTTCCATGAATATGATGCTCCTCCTCCGTGACTGAGATGCAACATTCCTTAGTGCACGTTTGTCCGGAACAGAAAAGAAGGTCATGTACTTATTGAGAAATAAAATAACTACAATGTAACACAACCGATTTGGATTTTTTTTTGTGAAATTGGGAGCAGTATGAAAAAAATTGATATAAGATATCAATAGGATTAAAAAAATTGTATGTTGCATTATAAATAACTATTTTATTTCTCAATAAGTACACAACCTTATTTTCTATCTCAAAAAACCGTTGTACCTCAGTCACGGCGAAGGAGTTCCACTGGAATGGACATGACGCGACCATTTTGTTATTGTATTTTCATTAATATATTTTTGTTTAAATTAAGAAAAATAACAAAATCAGGAGCAAAGTGAAATATTAAAATGTCAATAAAAATGAAATATAGACTTGAGATTTTTTGGCCATCTAATTGCAGTTTTTTTGTAGAAAGTTCTATAATTTTTCTTATTGATTTAAAATTACAGCACGCGTCTTAAGAATTGTTTTCAATCAATTTTTATTTTGGGATTGAATTGCGCTACAATCCTCGCTACTCTCGTGTGAACTTTTTAAATTACTTGCTGACTCAGCAACGCGACGAGTTCTACGGTATTCTCCACGGCTCTGGCCTTCTGACACACCACGCTGACTAGATAATAAAAGTTCTGAAACGAGATAGCGGATATTTTCAATAATACCGCTTACCCCCTCGAGTTTAGGTGTAAATGTTTTTTATTGTAAGCTATATTTTATCAACCCTTCCTTCTATGCTGTAATCCAGGTCTACCAAGCCAATTGAAGCCGTAATATTTCGGTAAAAACGCGTGATATAAAATTCACGTTTTAGCAAATCCCCAAAAGAAAATTTGCGCTTAGATATTAGTAGCGAAAGAAAACAAGTAGATATTTTAAATTGAATCCTGTGAAAAATAATTATATTTTCACGAAATCGTGGCAGTGGGAGTCAATGAAACACTCAAAATTAATTAAAGTTTTATAAATAGTTGACATCACTGGAAACGAATTTAATCGGAGCACCGTTATTTAATTCACACCAGTTTCGTAATTCGCACTAATTTTCACTCCTGAATATTTCACAAACATGTAGGTAGGTACTATTCTATTTCACTTTACTCTTGTCTATCGCTTGTTTATGATCAATCGGGCGGGTTTGCAATTCTCTAGTTTTTTATGCCATCGCTTTCTGTACATACGCACTGTCCGCGCAGTAAGCTTATCATCTCTTATATAGGTAACGTCGTTTCGCGATGTTTCCAAAATCAAGTAGATTATCCCAGACTTGTACGTAAACTTCCAATTTACTGTAAAAGTTGTAGAGTGGTGTAATATCCACGATTACGTGCCATTCTTTCCGCTTCTACCATCTCGTGACAATATTTTGATTCAGTCCGATGTAAAATTATACGTTGGATATTATAGTTGTGATTATAAAAAAAATAACATGTATAGTAAGACAGAAAGAGATCACGCATTTATTTCACAGTGAAAGAATAACAAATATAAGAAATAATTATTTCGCTTTTTCATTCTATTTTTCCTAATGGGTTCAGGGGCCCATCGCTTGGACATCACTATTCCACCACTCTTTGTCTTGCTTTGTATCGAATATTTGATTTTAGAGTAGGTATGCAAATTTACCGGAAAATGGCATAATCGGCAAAACTTTTACCGGTAATTATGAAGGTGACAAATGAACACATTATGGCATTATGTTACGACATTAAACAATAAATTGAAAAAAGTACACACACTATCACAACTGTGTTATAAAGAAAACGAAAACTGTCAAAAATAATAGCATCATAAACACAGCTCTGCTTTACCCGCGGATCGGAGATTTTTATTTCGCATGTGGAATAACGTTGATTTTTCCAATTCCTTTTATGACTCATTTGATTTATATTTGGACTAGAATATGTTTATTGTTTGTTTTATTTTACCCACGCAACTCAGACACGCACCGCTGTACTTAAAACACAACGTAAACACGTTAAAAAAATACAAACAACAATTATTTTGTCTTTTTGAACCTCTATTGCGGTATTTGTCTTGTCAGCCGATTAAATATTTCCTGGTCACGTGAAACGTAAAGTGATTTATTCTCGATTCACCAACAAACACCAGTCACTAATAAACATGGCGCCCGCGAAAACACACAGTAGTTTAATAAGTGGACTTTAAATGTCCTTACGCAAACTTGAGCCGTTTAAAAATGAAATGTTTCGTATAACTTTATCTTTAAAATCTTTGTGACTAATAAAATCCCAAATGTGAAATAAACTGTCCTCGAAAAAACATGTCGCACTGTGTGCTTTAGTGATTGAACATACTTTGATAACTGTTCGGGCTAGTTTGACAATTTAATCGCTGTAATTATGTAATTATTACGAAAACATAGTTAAATAAAATAGTGCTGTATATACCCCCTAGTACAACTTTGGTCATTCAGTATCTAAGAGGCACAGAGAGGCAAAATCAGTCTAAAACAAAGTACTTTTAAAAAGTTATTTTCATAAAAATAGTTTTGAAATATTTATAACCAATATTACAGTTGTCATTAAGTTTTCGTATCATAAGATCAATGTATCACACGCAGTGAAGCTAAATATTAAAATTTTAAAATAGATTTTTAACATCCAGGAGATTTTATCAAGAACTCGCGAAAATCGTCAATGGATGGAAGTGATTTTTTGTTACAAAACTTATTATGTTCCTATTAAATAAATAATAATGCGTATTCTTATGGAATTATTATACGTATATTAGAGAGAGAGAGAGAGAGAGAGAGAGAGAGAGAGAAAGAAAGAGAGAGAGAAAGAGAGAGAAAGAGAGAGAGAGAGATTGGATTATAATAAGAATTAAGAATAAGGGTTAAGATTGGAGCACAGCCCTGTTAGAAGCTTCAATAAATAATTGGCGAGCATGCATGAGAAGATATATGAAGGCGAACGAGACAAAGTGATGTGAGGATATCCCGCAAAGGTCCCTCTCTGGTTTGAATGAAATGAAAAAGTTAATTGTTTTCTCGTTAAATGATGAAGAGATATTTTTTGAGAAGATGAAATTTTGAAAATATTTTTTTTATAAAAAATCGTTATTAAAAATTCATGTTAAGCAAAGGGCGCATTAAAAAAATCTTAAGTTACATGGTAGATACTAGTATTGGTAAGATGCGTGCGAAATTTGAACCAAATTGGCCCAATAGTTTTTGAGATATCTTCTCCATCAGTCTGAAAAAGGGACTTCGAGAAAAACGCAAAAGAATAATGAAATTCGTTTGAAAATTCACAACGCTAGCTTCAAATTGCCGTAACTCGGCCAATTTTTGAAGTGATAATTCAAATTATTTTTAGAACATTAAAATATAGGATAAAGCTATAAAAAGAACTTTTTTAAAATATCAACGTGGTGTAATCCCTTAAGGCGAACGACGTGATTAAAAACCACAGTTTTGATGAATATCTCTGTCAAATTTTATCATTTGACTTTGTTTACGTACCTATTATGTATAGTTTTTATTTTGGCCTGTAGTGTACTTAGATTCTCGATACATCGAAATGTATAAAAAATATGAAAAGTTATATGGACAAGCAGTAATAAATAAAATAAAACAAATTACTAACTAAAGTTATTACAATACAGCATATTAAAATATATAAAAGAAACGTCAATATTGATCCTCAAGCTAAAAATGATGTGCAAAATTCGAAGTGTCCTGATATTAATTGTATATAAATTGTGCACAGTTTTATCCCAAGATGTTAATAAAACAATTGAATACAGTGATAGTTTTCGTGTGAATTTTAAAACAAACTACAAAATCTGGTTTAACATAGATTATCTTGATCTTTTAACTAAAAGCATTATAATTATAGATGGAACGAAAAATATATCAGATATGTCCGAAAGTTCTAACCGGTTGTACGACTTTCAAACGGATTTGATAAGGCATATGAATAATGAGCATTCATTAGCCCTTATTATTTTTAAGTCATGTACCTTATTAAATATTCAACGCGACATGGAAGACTTGCAGTTGGAAGTCTTCATAAGTATATTTGACACCTTTGACTCTGTCATGTCTACCACTAAACTTCCATGGTTTATTTATAAAAAAGTTAACAGAGCGAATTACATATTTTTTGTCTTAGTTACTTCACTACCAAATGTGCCTTGTGATGAAGAAATAATATCGCAGAACTTGAAAAAAATTACCGGCGAATATTTTGAAGTTTTCTGGAAAATGTTTAGAATGGTAGAGGTCATTATCATTCTGCCCTATTTATGTGGCACTGAATTTGTTCTCAAATACGAGATAATAAACTCACTCTCTAATGGGATATATTCTGAAGCCGTGACTGTCATCACAGAGAACACTTATGATCCGAAGTATTTAAATTTACAACACAACTATAATAACTTCAACCAGTTCCCTCTGCGAATCAACATGTTTCCTAGAATTCCAACTGTGATAGAAATGTCAAAATCTTTCCTGAACACGTTTTGGCGAAATGATCTCAAGGATACAGGATATCTGGGTGGACTCGACGGATTCTTCATGGGTAATTTAGTTCAAAGGATGAATTTTAATCCGATTATAGAACAACCTACAGATAAAGGAGAGTATGGCTATGTGATCAATGGTTCGTTTACTGGCAGCTTGGGAGATATCATCAATAAGAAGATGGATATATCAATCAACTCACGATTTTTAAAAGTATACTCTGACGAAGTTGAGTTCACTTTTCCGATATATTACGATCAGTTCTGTATTATGACACCTAAATCTCTAAAAGTGCCGCACTGGATGTCCATATTTCTAATCTTCAGTCCAGATGTTTGGCTGCTCATATTACTTTGCACCTTGTCGTCAGGTGGCGTGTGGTGGTTCATGAAAACTAAATTGACAGACCATGGGAAAGATAAGAAACAGGCATTTTATTTTTATTACTTGGATATATGCCTTCTGTTCATTTCTAATCCAGTGATTCTCCCGACTATTTATCAGGAGAGACTGTTCATAACAATGTGTCTCGTATTTAATCTAATAGTTGCGGGAGTTTTTCAGGTGAAGGTTATTTTAAGTAAATGAATTAGTAAGTAATAGATTCGAGTTAGTAGTAAATATAACGTATTTGGAAATGTTTCCAGGGTCAACTGAGTTCCGCCTACAGTACAGTGTCATATTACCGAGACATAAATACGCTACAAGAATTAGATGAATCGGGAATTTCCATAGCCACTAGCAGTGTGGACATTTTCGGCCAGAACATCAGCAAGACCGGAAATCGTCTATCGAAGAAGATTGTGAAGAGTAGCAAGACGTCTAACAACATCGCTGTTACGAAGAGAAATATTGCAACAGTAGAAAGAAGAACTGACGCTAGTTCAACGATCGAGCTCTCTTTCACTGACAGCGAAGGTGAGCCGAAACTCCACGTTGTAGACGAGTGCCCGAGAACATACCATCTTTCGTACATCGTCTACAAAGGTTTCCCGTTCTTCAAACAAATCAACGTCTTCGTGGAGAGGTTGGTCAACGCAGGGCTCGGCTCCAAGTGGTACGAACTGTCGGAGTTCTCCCTCCTCCTCAAGGACCGAATGCATCGGACAAGTGGGGCTAAGGAAAAGAAGCTGTCGTTCTTAGACGTAGAAACATCCTTTGTTTTCTTAGCTATTGGTTGGGTCATATCCTCATTTGTGTTTGTGTATGAACGAATCAAATTTAGGGTCAAACACAGGAAAAGGGTAAAGACCTTGATCGTGAAAGCGCAGCTGTATCCATTTGTTTACTAGTTCTCTTTCATAATATATGGAAGAAACTATTGTTTTGAAACTCTCAAATATGAAAGTGCACAGTTAGGAGTTGGCTCTCATTCGTTAGAACTAAACCAAGCAAGAACTAGATCCGATGATGCATGTCGAACTTAATATTCAAATCTCTGAGACAAAGCCGAGCAGTAGCAGTATAGGTTCATCCGTGCATGTGCATTCTTATGCAGAGATCTTCTTTTGTCATAATAATTGTAATTATAAAAGCAAATTAATAAATCTAGATCTTAATTATTATAGTTGACGGCCGTCTCTGTAGTAAAATAAGTAGATACCTACATATTGTTGGTCTAGTGGTTGGTACATAGATTGTCACATATGACACATATTCCGTGTTCGTATTTTTTAATTATTAATTATTAATTTAATTATTGTATTTAATTATTAATTAACCCCAATAGCGGTGACATGTTCTTAATTTGTTTTTAACATGTTTTTAATTGCCATAACAGAGTAGGAGCCAGCGACCACCGGACTTACGTTACAGTATCACACCTGAAATATTTTCAATATAGGTATGTACCTACACTAAGTAGGTAAAAAGATGTAGATATTATGAAATTTGAGTTCGGGGGATTTCAATAGATAATATGTAGGTAAAAAAGGTACAAAAAATGTGTATCTAAAATGTTAAAATATAAAGTACAAAGTAATATTGTTAAATAGTGGTCCGAATAAAATATATAAAAATAAGATTTGTTACTATAATGTAAATGACACGATTATGTATAGAGCTTCAAAGCATCTGGCGGAAGAAATTACTCTAAAAGGCGAGAAATCAGGTTTGATATTTTAACATTTTACTTACTCATTTTTTGGTACCTGTATTACCTGTTATCTGAGAAATTCGATTTCAAAAATAATAATATCCAAAACTTCTCAACTATTATAGTGCACAATTACAGAAAATATTTCTGTTTTGATTGATAGTACCTACCTATAAGTCTGGCGGTCGCTAGCTCTTAGTCTATAATATTTTCTTTAAAACATTAATAATAAATAAATAATAAAAACACATATAATAATGTAGATAGCTTTGATTTCTTCAAATAACAGATGTCACGTTGTTTTCAATTTTGTAAATAAAATGAGCCGCGCGGCGTAACAATGCAATTAATTGTAGGTAAATTTAAAAACATTTATTTTCATCTCTTTACATGTTTTCTAATATAGTATTGAATAAATAGTAATGGCACGTAAATATACTCTACCGATGAACTAGTTCTGAGCGTTTTTGAAGAAATGTATTCCTAACATGATTATTTAATTAAATTTATAAGTCACTTTACACGAATTAAACTTAACGCTATTCTATAAATCACACCATTTCGTATGCTATCACTCACCTATGAACACTTTATTATCACTTTGAACACGTTATTTAACATCCGCTAGAACATTCCATCCAATTTTCGAACGTAGTAGTCGTATTTATTTATTTCGCCACTTAGGTAAGAACTTGCTAGATTATTTCGCTTCGAAATTCCACGAATGGGCACCCCGGCCGTCGTCCCGCACGGTGCGTTTGCATCGATCGAAATGTCAAAACAAAACCCTCGGCGCCACGGCCCACACACGCTATTTATACATAAACGCTGATTTTTTCGAATTCTCAAGAACATTATTTTCTTTTATAGTATTAGGAGAAGATCCTCGTCGCTTTTAGGCTATTCCATGCGCTCCCGAAAGTTAGAGATATTTGTAGACTAACTATTCTAGCCTCCCAAAGTGACATATCAGAAGGGATGCGGACAGTGCGCGATTCCTTTTGCTTTCCATTTGTGGCAATATGATATCTTGGGACATACTTCTTTGACTTAATAAAGACTATAAGAGACTCCATAAAGTAAAAATTCTTTAATTACCCTCGATTTAAAGATATGTTTAAGGGTAAAGAATCACAGACTTGAAGTCAAAGAGCTCCAATGAACTGGCATATATTACATCCGTGCTATATGATATAACGATACAATATATAGAGCTCCAACGAAAACCACTACACTCAACATTAAATAGAAAAATATCTAAAATTTAAACAATATATACCATGAAAGCTATATGTAACTGTTGTAGATTTGAACTATAATGTCAAAAAGAGAAAAATAATTTTCAATTACATTATTAATATAATTTATAAAAATAAACTTTGTTTTCACCAGTTTTATTTATAAAGTTTATTTTTATTAATTATATTAAAAAAATTAATTAATTTTTATTTACTTATTTATTAACGCCCTTCAGGGATTTTACAAACAATAAGGTAAAATGTACATTAAATGAATGAATACATTAAACGAATATGAAATGATTGCCCAAGAAATACAAACAAGAAAAAATAATAAGATATAAAGTGGAAAGCAAATACATAGCAATAGGTAGCCCAATACTAAAATATAAATCTATACCTATTAAAATATAAAGAGGTAAAGTTTGTGATTTTGTAAGTTTGGATGTAGGAGATAATTTCCGGAACAACTCATTGCATTTCAAAAATTCTTTCACCAATATTTATTATGGACTTTCAGGGTGGTTATGCATTTAAAATAAAAGGACTTTTCGTGGTGACCTTTTTAACAACTAGATTTGACGAAAAAACGGTCTAGCGAATGCGTTTCTTACGAACACTGCCTTAACAGTAAGAGATAAATGAATGCTATAAGGAAGTTGTAGAACTCAAAAAGGCTTATAAAAAAGTCCACGATGACATATATCTATGTGTAAAGATTAAATCACAAATTGATAAAATATGAATAAAATTAATGAATTAATTATTAATTAATTTCCAGTCATTTAATTAATTAATTAATTAAATGACTGGTACTGAAAGACAACTAAAATTTTTTCATAATTTCTTAAATAAACTACATAAAAAGATTCAATTTACCATAGAAATACAAAATTCTAGCATAAATTTTTTGGATTTGAATATTTCACTTGTTAATAATAAAATTGATTTTAACATATTTCGTAAAGATACATATACAGATATAGTTATACACAATTCTCCTAACCATCCATATTCTCAAAAATTGTCGACTTTTCATTCAATGTTAAATTGATTAATTAATATTCCATTATCTGTTGATAATTTTGATATTGAATTAAAAATTATTAAATAGATCGCGTTTTATAATGGTTATGATAAAAAATTAATTGATATTATGTTAAATAAAAAGTACAAGAAATTTTTTTAAAAATCTTTTGTTAACCCTTCAATTTTTGATTCTGATAAACATTGGAGGAAAATTATATTTATAAATAATGAAATTTCTAATTTAATAGTTAAAAATATTTCAAATGTTATTCAACCAGCTTTTTATACTAAAGATAAATTAAAAAAATACATATTAAATAATAAAGATAAGGATAATAAAAAAAAAATCGGGTGTTTATAAATTAATTTGTAATGATTGTGATTATTTTTATATAGGAAAAACGTGTAGAAATTTTTAAATTAGAGTTAAGGAACACTTAAGGTGTTTAAATAGTAATAATTATTCCGAATTTTCTAACCATCTTTTGGCTATGGATCATTCTTTTGATATTAATAAGGGTTTACAAATTTTACATACAAATTATACAGAAACACAATTTGATAAATTATAAATTTTGGAAATAAGAAAGAGTGTAAATAGTAAATTGAATGTTATAAATAATCAGGTCCTTTTGGCAAATAGTTATATTTTAAATTTATTTTCATGTTAATTAGGTACTTTATATTATCATTTTCCATATACAACTTTTTTATATTAGGTCCTTACATATGAAATTGGCGTTTAGTATGGGAGGAACATAAAGCCGATTTTTTTTTATTATAATATTTTTATTTAATCAAAGTATGTACCATTGCTATCTATGCACTTTTGCCATCTCATAGGTAGTTCATCGATCCCTTTACTAAAAAAACCATTCGGACGGGAATCAATAAAATCTTTGAAGGCGGTTTGGACTGCCCCATCGGAGTTGAATTTTTTCCTTTGCAAGAAGTAATCCAAATTTCGAAAAAAAATGTAATCTGTTGGGACAAGGTCCGGAGAGTACGGTGGATGTCTTAGACATTCCAATTGAAGCTCTTCTAATTTGGTAGCCGTCTGTTGTGCAGTGTGTGGTCTAGCGTTATCATGAAGCAGCAGTGGCCTAGAGCGATTAACCAGCCTCAGTTGTTTAGCAGCTAGCTTTTCCATCATGGTTTGCAGTTGCTGACAATAGACATACAGGATCCACTTTTCATCACAGGTAATGATTCGATTTAAAATCCCTTCATTATTGTGCCGGTTGAGTAATGCAACGCAGCAGTCAACGCGCGTTTGTTGATTTGCTTCACTCAATTCGTGAGGTACCCACCTTTCAAGCTTTTTCACCTTACCAATTTGCTTCAAGTGGATTAAAACAGTTTTATCACTAACACCGCAGCCTGCAGCTAACTCGGATGTGGTTTACGATGGATCCGCTTCCACAATAGCCTTCAATTCTTCATTATCAACTTTGATCCCCGGCCGTCCACGGGGCTTGTTCTGCAGGTCGAAATTTCCAGAACGAAAACGTTGGAACCAAAAACGCACTGTGTTTTCTTTTGCGGCACCGTCGCCATACACATCATTAATCCTTCGAGCCGTTTCTGCAGCACTGGTGCCACGGTGGAACTCGTACTCGTAAATAACGCGATATTTCAAGTTTTTCATTTTGTAAACTGAATGACGCAAAGAAAAAAACAATTGAGGAAAAAACAAATGAATTATAATTTTCAAAACACAAATACATGAGTAATAGCTGTATAAATTTGGATTTGGAATTCCTAACCAAAGAGAAGATATTTGAAATCAAATTTGCCAGTACGGCAAAACGCCAATTTCATATGTAAGGACCTAATAATTTTGATAGATAATTCGATTTTTGAAATATTATTTTGGTATCGGAAGGAAGAGCCATTGGCTTCGAAACATGTTGATTTTTTCAATAAATAAGTGGTTTTGAAAAAAATAATTTAATCAATTATAGAGGTCCTACATATGAAATTGGCCCGTTTTTGCCGTACTGGCAAATTTGATCTCAAATATCTTCTCTTGGTTAGGAATTCCAAATCCAAATTTATACAGCTATTTACTCATGTATTTGTGTTTTGAAAATTATAATTCATTTGTTTTTTCCTCAATTGTTTTTTTCTTTGCGTCACTCAGTTTACAAAAAGAAAAACTTGAAATATCGCGTTATTTACGAGTACGAGTTCCACAGTGGCACCAGTGCTGCAGAAATGGCTCGAAGGATTAATGATGTGTATGGCGACGGTGCCGCAAAAGAAAACACAGTGCTTTTTTGGTTCCAACGTTTTCGTTCTGGAAATTTCGACCTGCAGAACAAGCCACGTGGACGGCCGGAGACCAAAGTTGATAATGAAGAATTGAAGGCTATTGTGGAAGCGGATCCATCGCACACCACATCCGAGTTAGCTGCAGGCTGCGGTGTTAGTGATAAAACTATTTTAATCCACTTGAAGCAAATTGGTAAGGTGAAAAAGCTTGAAAGGTGGGTACCTCACGAATTGAGTGAAGCAAATCAACAAACGCGCGTTGACTGCTGCGTTGCATTACTCAACCGGCACAATAATGAAGGGATTTTAAATCGAATCATTACCTGTGATGAAAAGTGGATCCTGTACGATAATCGGAAGCGCTCATCGCAATGGCTGAACCCTGCCGAACTAGCCAAACCATGCCCCAAGCGAAAATTGACTCCAAAAAAGTTACTTGTGAGCGTTTGGTGGACTAGTGCTGGTGTCGTTCACTACAGCTTTCTTAAATCTGGCCAGACGATTACGGCAGATGTCTATTGTCAGCAACTGCAAACCATGATGGAAAAGCTAGCTGCTAAACAACCGAGGCTGGTTAATCGCTCTAGGCCACTGCTGCTTCATGATAACGCTAGACCACACACTGCACAACAGACGGCTACCAAATTAGAGGAGCTTCAATTGGAATGTCTAAGACATCCACCGTACTCTCCGGACCTTGCCCCAACAGATTACCATTTTTTTCGAAATTTGGATAACTTCTTTCAAAGGAAAAAATTCAACTCCGATGGGGCAGTCCAAACCGCCTTCAAAGATTTTATGGATTCCCGTCCGAATGGTTTTTTTAGTAAAGGGATTGATGAACTACCTATGAGATGGCAAAAGTGCATAGATAGCAATGGTACATACTTTGATTATATAAATATATTATAATAAAAAAAAATCGGCTTTATGTTCCTCCCATACTAAACGCCTATTTCATATGTAAGGACCTAATATCAATTAAAATTAATATTGATCTGTCGGAGGTAATTAAAGTAGGTAATGCTAAATTCTTATCAAAATAAATTTGCTTATCGTCAGGGAAATTTTATGCAGATAAAAATTGCCTTTTGCACAACATTGTATGGACGAGTAGTTAAGATTATATTTAATTGATACTCTTATAGCCTCAAATTGAATATCATGCGGGCACAGCTAGTATAATATAAAGTAAAAAGCAAGTATATAGCAAATGCAGAAGCTTAAAGAAAGCGCAATATAATAAAAAGTAAATAATATAAAGTGGAAAGCAATAGCACAAGCTTAGAAAAGCATAGTATAATATTTTTTTTACATAACAGTTAGATATTTCACGAAATAATATTGACTGTAGGTATTGTCTGATTGAAAAAATTATTCTGACCTTTTTTTTAAAAATTATTAATAACTTATTAGATTGTCCTAAAGTAATTCATTAATAATGCACCATGTTCCTGCTAGGTCTACCAGGCAAAACTTAACAATTATTACAGTATTGGAAATACAGAGCATATATTAAATTAATTGAAAATGAAATGATTACGCAGGCATGGTAATGAATTTGTTAATCCGTCAGATATATTTTTAGAAGATTTACATCATTATAAATGTTCACTGATAGGAAATTTTCATCCTATGATTTAATTAGCATTTTTAATTTAAATTTTCAACTGTCCGGAGGGCTCTTTTCACATTTGTTTCCCTACATTTAGTCCTCAATGTTCTGCTACGTAATGATTATTGAAGTACCACTGTCTGATTTGGATTGATTAAAATAAAATAGATTTTTCAAAAATTTTTTGTGCACTCATTTCTGTATACTTTTTTCCTCTTTTATTCTTTTATATGTGGGGTATTTTTGCAAAGGCAGTTGTACTAAAAAAATAATTAATGCGGTCATCGAGGATTACTAATTTATATTGTACACTGAATTCGAGATTTTATAGGAAATATGACCCATAAATTTAAAGGAAACACGATTTTCGAAGGGATAGATACAAAAAATCTAGAATTTACATTTTAATTTAGTAATAGTCGTCGAATGCATTTAAAACATTTTTTAATTTTTTTGGAAATTGCTGCCTTTGCTTTTATACCCCACATATACGGCCGTATTTCGAAAATAGCAATATTGGGATCTTAATATTGTAATCCCAACGCTTAATAGACGAGAAAAAAACAAAAATAAACGAAACGTATGTATACGTCGGCGTTCATCGTACTCAAGTAAGGAGATTAGTATATTTTCACATATCTCAAAGAAAATACCTTTATTTTTGTGGTGTCCGATGTCTGCAATGCCTATGGAAAAGGGATTGTTTCATAACAAGAAAATGGCGGTGAAGCCAAGCGCGGATCCAGGGGGGGGGGGGTCATGGGGGTCATGACCCCCCCCTGGGCTGGGTCCAGGACCTAGGTGGACCACTAATTAAATTACTCATACTCACATTCAGTCACTTACTAACTTTTTTATTTTTCAGGTACTACTGTATCTTTAAGCAGAATACTGCAATCGAACTCGATTGATTTAAAAAAAGCTGCGGACGCTATTAATGATACTATAAGTGTTCTACAAAATAACAGAGAAAATGCGGACGTAATTTACAAACAGCTTTTTGAAGAGGCTAAAGAAGTAGCTGAGCAGCTAGATGTAGAAATTAAATGTCCCAGAATAGTGTCAAGACAAATACATAGGACCGATAACCAACCTGCTCAATCTGCTGAAGAGTATTTCCGCAGAGCCATATACAGTAGGCTGTCCCGAAAAATTTTTTTTTGACTTATATTAACACAATACCTCTCAAAACTTACGTAATTGAGCGTAAATTACCAAAATAATTTTAAAAATAAAATAAAACTAAATCTTTAGGGTTCTACCGATCTACAAAGTTTTGAAAAATTGTCATTTTTATGTTGATATTTCGCTATCCTCAATTTTGGCTCCTGAACTAAATACAAAAAAATATTTCCTTTTTATTCTATTTAGGTGTAAATCATACATGACGTTTCGATTTGCATGCAACAACACGTTACCAGCAACTTCGAATTTGTTAGGTTTCAACCTGTAAATACCCTCAAGTTTGAACTTGTTTTGAGGACTTTCTTGACTTGACTCGCGAATGTTTTCTTCGTAGCCAAAATAATTTTTATGCCATAAAAGTACCATGGCGATTGTTACAGTAGTAAAAGCGGACTTTGTGATTTTTAAATAAGAATTTCGAGGCGTAGTCAGACAACTTATGCTTTGTTCGGACCATACAAAGAACTTGACAATCAGCAGCTATAAGGGACGTCATTTAATTTATTTAATTTGTCAAGAACGACCTGAAATTCACGTATAATTGAAAAGATCCATCCAAATCAGATATATATGTGATTGTTTCCGAAGAGATCGACAATATTTGTACCAAAACTTCGATTCCAACTAAGGAACGAGTTATTTAATTAGTGAAATACAATTTCGAAAAGCATCTCAATTTGAAAAGATAACCCAAAAACAAACAAAATGATAGTTTTGAAAATAAACTGAAATGTTTTTTAATGTTTTTTAGTCATCTGGAAACTTTTTGACGTTTCCGCTTGTAAATGCACTTCATTTGAATCTTGTTCGTGTCTAAAACCTAATAAAGTTTACATCAATGAGAGAATTTTTTGTTGGATCAAATAAATTATAGGAAAATGGTTATAAGCGGTTTTGATAAGAAAGAAACGGCTAGATTAATTAAACGACAGCAGAGATAAATTTTAGAGTCAATAAGGGTAACAAAAATTCGTGTTTTACTCAAGAAACCGATTATGTCTCTGCAAATTGTGATGAAGATTCAGTGCGTGAATCTTCCCCAGAAACGTATCCGATAACAGAGTCATCCCAGACAAACTCGCCCTCGACAGAGACACCATTGACTTCAACGGCAAATTGGAATACATTGCCTTTGCCGATAGTTGCTAAAATCTGTGGTTTATCCACGTAATCTGCTGCTGCTGTTGCTTCTGCGGTTTTGACTGACGTTGGCTTGGTTTCTACCGAAGATTTAACTCTGGTTATTGATAAAAATAAGATCTACAGAGATGTATCTAAAGCCCGGAAGCTTCAAAAGATATTGGAGGTATTGTTATAAAAAGCATTTACTTTGATGGACGAAAAGACCATCGCAAAGAAGTTTTAGAAGATCACATCTCAATTTTAACACAGCCTGGATAAATTTATTTGGGACACACAATACCGAAAGACGTGGCACTGCAAAGGGAATTCTTACTTCGATCACAACTTTAGTAGAGGGTCGAGGTTGGAATTAAGATGACGTGATTTGCGTTGAATGTGACGGAACTGCAACTAAAACCGATTGGAATGGTTCAATTCAATATTTAGAGTATTTGCAGAGACCGTTACAATGGTGTGTTTGTATGCTTACCCTTTCGTCATTTATTCTTGACCTTAGATGGTTGCACTTCGGGTCCTAGTGAATATAACAGACGCCTCACAAAGTGTAACTGACGTTACTTCTAGAGATGGCTTTATAGAATCAGGATGCAATCTCGAGCAGAAATGCCAAATTTTGGACACAAAAATAAGTTGAAATTTTTAGTTTTTGTCATTGATTATCTTATATATTTTGTTTATTTTATTTTCTTGTGCTTTGTTTCATTAATTTCAATACTAAAATACCTTTTAAACATGATTTTTTAAAATTATTTTAGGCAAACGGTTTAACTCTATAAAAACGTAAAATTTACAAAACTTCAAAGCTCGGTAGAGCCCTCAAATTATATTTATAAAAAATATAAACAATTATATTTTTTGTTACCTTTTTCGCAATTCGTGTAAAATTGCGCAAATTTTGATACCTTTTGTGATTGTGTAGCTCAAAAATTTTTTTTTCTCGTACATGGACGGGACACCCTAATATACATCCCTCTTCTGGATTCTATAATAAGTGACCTACAGGACCGTCTGTCTCTTGAAATACTTAATTTGTTTCAACTAAGCGTTTTCATGCCAAAAAGCGAATACAGTAATCAAGACATTGAAATTGTGAAACAACTAGCAACCGATTATACATTGTTACTAGATAAAACTCCAGTTTCTGTCAGTGATGTGGCAGCGGAGTCAGGACATACCGCAGTCGATTTCCGACCTTATTTTAAATTGCGATATTGAGATGTATCCTAATATAAGAAATTTTTTATGTATTATGGCTACACTACCAGTTAGTATAGCGACAGCGGAAAGATCTTTCTCTACGTTGCGAAGAATCAAATCGTGGCTAAGAGCTTCAATGGTTGAAGAACGTCTAACCGGACTGCCACTTCTCCACGTCCATAAAAACGTACCCGTTGGAGTAGATGAAGTGATAACGTGTTTCGGGAGAGGACGTAAAATTAAAATTGATTTTGTTATTTAAATATAGGTAGGTATTTTAAGTACAGTAGGTAGTTACATTTATTAATAAAATACCTACGTTTTACTTGTAAGAATCTATTATTATCAAAATTAAATTATAACTTTTAAATTATAAATTGTGACTTCACCACGACTATGTGACCCCCCCCTGGCGCCAAAGCTGGATCCGCCCTTGGGTGAAGCCTTAAAAAGACAGTGTGGCTGGTCCACGGTCAGCACGAAGCAGCTAGCTGTTGGGGCTGCTTTCTATGCATACACATTTATTTTGTGATGATTTTATTTTGACAATGGACCAATATTGAGATACACGTATGTATTTAATAATATGGATATTGAATTGCATTCCGTTTACTAGACGGTCGATTGATTAATTTAATTAATTCACTGGAAAGGAATTAAATTGGAAATCTTTTCTTTAATTTACAATATTTCGCATTAATCACTCGTCTGTGGAAAACTTTCTTTTCGTCTTACCTATATTGCGTTTGTTTCCATTGCCAGTTTAAAAAAGCGAATGGCGAAATCGTACAAAGTAGCGAGAGGTACAGATTGTTTTAAAATACATGTACACATAAAATATTAAGTATCTACTGGTCACCCATAAAACTAAGTGTGATGTAATTGTAAACAATGAATGCTTAGAACAAGTGAACGAGTTTGTGTATTTGGGAAGTATGTTTAGTAGAGACGGCAAGGCTGAGAATGATATCGAAAGGAGAGTGACTGCGGGAAACACAGTTAACAGTGCTCTAAATGCAATTATGGCCAATAAAAATCTGTCAAAAGAAGCAAGACTAGCGGTACATAATAGCGTTCTAGTGCCAACCCTGATGTATGGAAGTGAAGTCTGGAATTTAGACGTGAATGCAATGCTGGCTGTGGTGTGGTAGATAGAATAAAGAAAGGACTGCTGAGATGGTTTGGTCATGTGGAACGTATGAACGAGGAAAGGATGGTAAAGAAAATATATGAGGCGAGTGTTGAAGGCAACAGGAATAGAGGGCGTCCGCGAAAGATATGTAATATTGGTCATATTGGTCAACTGTCATATAAATTTTTTTCAGGTTGAAATGCCGCAACCCGCATATTTTGGACAACGTATTTTTATCTATCTTTATATTTTACTTATTATTATTTTGTATTTTCCAGAGCTTTAAATTTGAGAACACGGCATAAAGAATAAATATGTCATTATACATCCCAAAATCAATTATAAATGCAAAATTAGTATAGCGACATTGTGCGACTTCCCATTATTGTTTTACAATAAAATTGAATTTAATAGATCTTTTTTTAAATTAGTGCAAGAAAATCCTTTTTAAGTTGTGATTATTTTGTTTTACGAAATACGAAAAAAATATTTGTTCAGAATTAAAAGAACAAGCGCCACTTTTAAGTTTGACATGAATACAGGACAATGTTTTTGAATATGATTAAGTATTAATTTGAATTGGTAAAGAGTATTAATTTGACAATTGAAAACTGATTAACTAACTTGGAGTATTAATAAACTTGAAAATATGTTTGTATGTTTTAGAAGTATTTAATCAAAATATTAACTTTAAAACTCCGCTTTAGCTTATTAATCGTACAAATACTTTTGTCTTAATTAAATCCAAATAGAAGTCATCATGCTTCAATGTAACGACTTCACGCGGCTGTATTCACTATATATAATAAAATAAATAAAATATATATATAAATGCTCGGTGGTTAAATTTCGAGAAAGAAACGAATGATAGGCAAGTCAGGAGACCGTTCAGGATAGAACTTCCTGGCGTTTTGATAAGGAAAGTTGATTCGGGAAGAAGAAAAGACGAAAAACTTTAGTTAATTTCATTTTATCAAAAACATTTCCTTTCATTTTATTTCATACTTTATTATTTTATCACCTATCTTTAGGTGTCTCTGATTACAAAGTCAGAAACAATTGAAATTAAAAAGTAATTGACTGTACTGTAAATCTACTCATGTAAGTACAAAATGTTTATGCAAGTATGTTGAATAATTGTAAAATATAATAGATGTAATGTACCATCATATCAGCAATAGATAAAATAGTATATTATTCTACTCAATATTTGTATGGAGTGTATTGTTTTATCTATTGTTGTATCTAGGCACCAATATTAAATTTCTTCTACTTTAACAAAAAGTAACGGCCAATATAATTAGATAAAATTTTAGAGATCGTACAGATTAATCACGGTATGTACCTATCATTAATTTATATGAAAAAATATATGTTATCGACTAACCTGTCGAGTACTTCTATGCAGAGCACGCTACTGGAGTGCACGAGAAATTCACGAACTGGAATTAGTGGTAAGAGACAATCGATGCTGTCATCCGCAATTAGTCGTAGTTCAATTATCACGACTGCTCCCATTGAGAGCAAGTACCTGAAGCGTATATGCAGCAATGTTGAATGATTTTTTATTCCTGAAAGAGTATGAAAGACAAAATGGCTTATATATTTGACAATACAAAATAAGTAACCGAATTCGATAAGCAATTTAGTTTAATGGAACATAGTTATTTTTAAGTTTATAGAGTTAAACATAATTATAAACTAGATAGTTTTTTTAAAATTAATAACAATTTAATTAATCATGCTCGTATACCTACTACAGGTCAACTACAATCTAAAGACCCTTCCCTAGCTTTGTCCGGTAAGAAGAAAGCGGGGAAAGTTGCCTGGCAAGCCCGTATTACAAGCCTCAATATGATATTCCAAATAAATATATATTTTTTAGTTTAAAAAAGGTTACTTACTTACTAGAAAAACTTTTTTTGTGTTCATTTTTTGCACCGTAACATAACACAAATTTTTGCGCACATTCTTTTGAATACGGTCTAGCTATATAAGTTTTAATGAAATCGAATTTAATTTGCGATATTATATGGATGATTTAGAACGATACCTATGCAGAAAAAATATAGTCACAACAGGGATTTAAACTTTGAGATGCCTATTACTGTTGACAGATTCAACCAATTAACCTACAAAGTCAACAATACTATCAGAGCTACATAATATGCTACTTTATCAGAGATATCTATTTTTTTACAGTTGGAATCGACAATATGTTTACCTAATTACAATATTTCTCAAAAACTTTTCAAATGTATTTTTAAAATTTTCAAAAACCTGTAAGGTGGCGTCAAGACTTTTAGTTCATTTAATAAACAGAAAATATTTAAATTAATTATATTAAGTTTAATGAAATTGTACCTTATTTATACAATTTATCAAAATAGTTCCCAGCGGTGACTTAATGTTTAATAGATATTTTTTCTATGTACCTAATATCTTTTATATAATAATCCACTGAAATGTTGGGAATATTCTTTCTTTAGAGGCGCTATTGACCCAACATATTTTTACCATGTTATAAAATTTTAACATTAATATATTTTTTAAAATTAAATTCTAAACCAGAGTAGGTACCTAATATATATTTTTAATGGGTATTAGAAAAAAGTATCTACTTTAACAGTCGCGTAAAAATTTTTTGGAACGTTTTTAATAATTTTCTTATTAATTGTTACCCATAAATCTTACAAAGATAATGAAAACGGAAAAATGGCGAAGAAAACGAAAAAATGAAAAATAAAAATGGTTATAATTAAATTCACTTTTCATCCAAATTGCATTATATTTCAGGTAACAAGCAAGTAAGTAAGAAAGACTAATGCTTCGTTAATGCCACAAGGGAAAATTGAACAAGATATCCCCATCCACAAAATAATAATAATATCGAAAAATCCGTCCGTAATTTCCTTTCCTTACTCCGTTATCAAAATAAGTATGATTTCAGAATCGTTATTAAACAAAATTAAAACATTGAATTGATGCTTTTTTAATAAAATACTCTGAATTAGAATTTTAAAATATTTAGATGTTTTATTAGGTATTTCAGTTTAATGAAAATTAAAACTAATAAGTGCATCCATTACTATATCGCATATGTTATTGGTATTAAAAATTAATCAAAATATATAATTTTCTATGTAACAATGTCCGTATAATAAAGTATTAAGATGGCTAAAATAATAGTGAGGTATAAGAAGCACACAAATAATCTCTATTTAATAATTTCCATCACTAATGTTATCAAGACGCTACGCTACTCTAGATAGCGCTGTCCTCACAGCTTTTACTGGTGGCCAAAATAATGAAAGTACGTAGGTACTTTTTGACGGGTGTAGCTAGTTTAATATGATAACTTGATTAAGTGACTACTTCCTTCGAAGTTAGTTTCAAGTTTACAAAGTAAACGTCGGAATGAAAGGAACGCTCGCTTTTTGTTATTAAGTAAATATATCTGAATAGTCTATCGGCATACGAAACCTTCTTAGGCAAAATTTGTTAGTCTTATAACGTAAAGATACACATGGCTTGAAATGGACCGAAACGGATCGTAGTTTCGGTTCATTTATCGCTAAACCTATCGCATGCAGCCGAGGTTGCGGATATCGGAAATGCTTGGACACGTTTTAGCCCTACAAGTTCTTGGTGTAGAGGATAGGAAGCAAATATGGAATACCATTTTGTTTTTGAGACATAAAAAAAGATATAAATTCAAAAACTTTTATTAATTTATTTATTCGTAATTATAATTAGTCACACATTTGCGCTTAACATAATAACAGTCTTGTGTTACATAATATATTAATTTAAAATATAAAATCAACATACAGAGGTATCAAATTATGGAATAGGTACCCAAACATGGAATACTACAAAACTACGAATAATAAACTTTAATTTATTCGAGATACAATAGAAACTTCGGTCGAATCTAAATAAGGAATTTAATCTACTAGCAAAAATCACAAATCCAGGTGTCGTACTCTGCACCAGCACAATCACCATGCGCCCAGAGCCCGCACACGAGGCATCACTCATCCGTTCACATTCTCACAGCGATAAAACAAAACGATCTCACCCGCACAACTGCCAAGTTGAAACCTATATACGAGTATAATGATTGAAAGAGATAGAAGATCAATGTTTTATTTACGAGAAATGGCGGTATTCCATATTAGGGATACTATTCCATATTTATTAATTTTTAAAATTTATTTATTAGAGACACTAACAGGATAATGGGTACATGACACTCAGATAATAAACATTATAGTGAAGACTATGCCCATTATCCCAATTACAAGTGTCTTCGGCACGCTCTAGTAACATGTATATTTGCACATTTATGTGTGTTGTATATTTAGTGTTTGAATGTAGTGCGATTAAATAATTGATTTAATGGATCTATAGGTTCAGGTCATCGTTTATAAAATGGATGTTGCGTATGAGTATGAGTGTTTGTTTACTTTCCTCTGCATAAAAAATTGTTTCATGGGAATTTAGTGTATTTATTGAAATATTCGTATCTTTCGAATTAATCCAGTCCCAATGTGCAAATTGTTGCTTGCTCTGTGTCACGTAGCTTGTGAAATAAAGTTCAGGGGAGTCCTCTTCATTAAATTTTGAATAGAAAATATTCTATACAATTTGCGTGAAATGTCGACGGTTACGGAGATAAGCGACTTCAAAATTTTGCAATTTTTTTTTCTCAATATTTCTGACTTATTTTCTGTAAAACGTTGTCTATCACCACAGTAACTAATATGGAATATTTAAAATTTATTCGCTTCAATACAAGTAAAATAAAATGATAAAAACATACGAAAAATATTTTTCAAATTTCTGCAAGTTCTGAAATGCTGAGAGTTACGGAGATAAACGTCATTAAAGTTTGCATTTTTTTTTCAATATTTCTATCTGATCTTTTGCAAAACAATGACTATCATGAAAGTAGGTAATTTATATTGAATATTAAAAGTTTGTTCGCTGTGTTGTAAGTTAAATAAAACCATTTTATTTATCTTGCATCGAAGCGAATAAACTTTTAATATTCGATATAAATATTACTTTCATGATAGTCTAATGTTTTAAAAAAAGTTAAGCAATAAATATTGAAAAAAGCAAACTTCGATCTTTATCGCTTATCACCTAGGCGCTTATCTCCGTAGCTGTCAATATTTCAACCAAAATGTAAAGAATATTTTCTATTCAAAATTAAATGAAGGAGACTCCCCCAAACTTTTTGCTACTAGCTACGAGACACCCTGTATATGAGTATATCAAGTTAAGCAAGGAATCACTATTTATTATCATATATTTTATATCTCGAAATTGGATTGTTGTGCATATTCCATTATATTTCACTGTTCCTATAAACTGATGAAGCAAGAAAGAAAATAATTGAAAATATATAGTTGAAAAATAAGAATCAAACAATATGGTGTCTTGGCTTATTTTTTTACTTTAAATTTGAAAGCATTATATCCAGTGGCGGAAATTATACTTTTCACCATATAATTAATATTTTTATACCTACATGTAAATATTCAGTATTTAGCTTTTCAATAAATGCGACTCTTTCAATTTATTTAAATCATACCGGGATTATTTATAAACTTAACCACTGGCGACCCCTCTTGTTCACGATTAATATTATATAATATCAACAGGCTAGCTCAGTCAATAAAGTAGAGTTCGGTGGTAAATTTTCCCACCAATTCATTGACTTTTCTAAAGTTGGCCAAAAAAACAACATTTTTCATCTTGACACCTTCGATTGATTTCTAATTTACTTCTAGTTTTTTCTTCATCCAATACGGTTGTTGTTGAAACTGTTTTTATTTACAGAGACGTGTTCCGTGTGATCACATTTTGTTCCATTGAGACGGAAAATATTTATTCCATTTCAAGCACTGAAAGAAATGTCTCGTTATTGTCAACATAACACTATTTAATTTGTTCAAGTATTACACCACTTGAGATTGAATGTAGGGGAAAAATTTACCTACATTCAAGGGAGTTATTAATTCAGCATCGGAAGTGTCGAAGATTTAATATAATACTTGTTGTTACATAAAAATAATTAATGCAATATGTTCTTTGAATTATTCCATTAAATACGTATTTCATACATGACATTCACCTTTTAAAATATAGAAGATTAGAGAGTCGTTTGTTAATAAATAAATATGTGCAAAATCTCATTAAAGGTGCATTTGTTTGTCATAAGGAATGGAAAGTGTCCAAAGCAAACATGACTGGAAAGATTTTTCTTCTCTGCATGAGCACAATGGTTTTACAGGAAGTTGCCGTAGTTAATTCTCAGTTAATAGATTTGAATGAAAATTTTGACACAAATCGATACCAACTACCTGAAATATTATTAGATATAAGTAATATTAGAAGTTTTGTTAAGACCATTATAATAATTGAAGGCTCCCCGGTATCACAGACAACAGAACTATCCCGCGATTTCATGGCAGACTTGATCTACCAAATTCGCAAGTTTAAACCTTTGCCAATAATTATCTTAAACACCGATGCTTTTACAAATAGTTCTGTTCTTCGCTTTAAACCAGCAATTTATGAAAATGCTATTGAGAATTTTAAAAAACAATTATTTGTTATTGCTTTTGATTCGTTACAATCACTTAATTTAACGATTTATGACACAAATTGGTACGTATATGATAAAGCCAGGAGGGCTAGTTATATTTTAGTAATAAAAATGTACAATGTGCCACTAACAGAATGCTTTTCTGATAACGTTTCTCAAAAATTAAAAGAAGTGATGGGAGACTACTTCGAGGTGATGTGGAAACGTTTCGACCTCATTGAAGTTCTTATAATACTTCCATATTTATGTGGCAACGAACTAATTTTGAGGTATGACTTCACTGAAACCTTCCAAAGTGGAAATTATTCGGAAGGGGTGACGATATTCACGAAAGAAATCCTCGAAACGAATGCTCCCGTGTTGCCGCATCTGTATAGTGACTTCAAGAAGTATCCACTCATAATAAATTTGTTTGCCAGAATCCCGACGCTGATTAAAAAAATGCCCGAAACCTTTATTGAAAGTTATTTGAGTAACGATGTGAGGGCCGTGAATAATGTTGGAGGTCTCGACGGATTCATTCTCGGCAATTTGATCGAAAGGCTAAATTTCGACCCGATCATCGAGCTGCCGACAGATGGCGGGACTTATGGAAAGAGGGAAATAAACAAGACGTTCTCTGGGAGTCTGGGAGACATAATTCTAAAAAAAATGGACATATCCATGAACTCTCGCTTCGTAAAACAATACGACACCGAAGACATTGAATTCACATTTCCGATTTTTTCCGACAAGTTTTGTATTTTAGCTCCGAAGGCGTTGCCGGTTCCTCAATGGATATCGATTTTTTTGATATTCAGTTTGAATACTTGGGGATTGATATTTCTAAGCGTGACGCTGTCAGGAGTTGTGTGGTGGCTCATGAAAACCAAATTACACGATGAAGAAAGGAACGAACGAGCCTTCTGCACTTACTCTGTTGAAGTTTGTCTCATATTCCTTTCGAATCCAGTGAAGCTTCCGACAATAGTTCGGGAAAGGATGTTTATTTCTTTATGCCTTTTATTCAACTTAATTGTGGCTGGAATTTTTCAGGTAAATCTGAGAAGTTTGCATTTAACTTTAGATATATAGTTTATACAATGTTATTGAATAATATACAAACCTTATATTCCTCACATATTCATCAAGTCCTGCTTTAGGTAAAGTAACCAGATTTTTAAGGAGAAGGGCGGGGGGGGGTCTTGTTTTAAAAAATGCTCAAGAGCAACAAAATTTTATTATCATAGAACGCATAAATTGTATTGTAATATATTTTTTAAATTTCAACACATGTAAAATTAATACATATAATAAATATACAAACGGTATATTATTACAAATCTTTAAAAATCCTTTATTTTTTCGCATATTTCTCATTTGAGTGATTTTTTTAGTGGATTGCTGTCGTTATTTAAAACGCCGTGAAAATTTTTGCAAGAATTTGTTAAATTATTACATTTCACACATAATATGGTTTTCATAGTCTTAACACTTAATTGTGATTTATCAGAGGTCCAGACTTTATTTGCGGTAGAAAAAATGCGTACAGTCACAGCGTTAGTTCCCGGTAAGGACAGCCCGTGTTCCAAAATTTTTAAAGCATTATTGTATGTAACACGGTTTATTCAAAATAATGAAATAATTATAACTATTTGTCTTCTGTTGCGATTTTTACTGTTTGATCGTGTAGGAAAATCAGACGAGAGTTCTGCGCCCGCAATGTAACGAACAAAATATTCGCTCTTTGTTTTTGGACAATCTGCGAGCACGCCCTGCTTCGCTGCTGTAGCTGCAGCATTGTCTCTAAAAATCGGGACCTTATTAAAACGCCGCGGGACACGAAACAAATTGTTGAAAATCGGGACTGTTCCGCCAAAAGCGGGACGTCTGTTTACGTTAGATTTAGATACTGACCAAGTTATGTAAACCATTTTTTTTAAACAAATGTAAATAATTATTCCATAATAATTTAAATTTTTGTTGAAAAATATGATCGAATATCGTCATTTCGCACACACATAACATATTTTTTAATTCTAAGCCTTCGCAACTAGTTACCGTAAGAAAATATCTAATACATAGTTTAAAACTCTATCTAGTAGAAAAAAATAAAAAATTAATCTGTTGTTTCGGAGAATTTAAATTCCATATTATTTTAATAAAGTAATATAATACAATAAAAACATTGAGTTTGAGTTCCTAGTAAATATATTGATTCAACGCTGCTTAGCCTATCTTTTTTTTAATAATACAGAACTTGGTAAAGGAGCAATTGATAGAAATTTGTATTTTGATAATTGTTCAACATTCACCAGTCAGTAACTAGAATGGAAAATAAATGTCTTTATTTTTGGTATCAAATTTAGATACGTGTTTTTCTAAATCTGAATATAATAATTTATTCTTCTTCCTTTTCTTGTTTTATACTATTAAGGCAGTTCACCCCTGTAGAGCGATTTGTGCCATTTACCCATTTACATAGGGAAAGGATTAAAACAAATGTTAAAATTATTATCGTTAAATTTATTTATTCCTATGGCTATCAGAGATGACGGGTTTAGAGAGAGAATATGAGTTTTGTTAGTACGAGTATATTAGTTAGAGTTATGGTCGGTTCACTGTAAAAAGGAATTATCTTTCATGAAGCGAAAATATGCATAGTTGTGGATCTCCTCCGAACCACTTTCTATTATATTGTCTATTGTAATCAATTTAAACAAATGAGAGACTGCTTAGCAAAGTCCAATCCTCAGTGTGTAGTTGTTGGATTACTTCTTTAAGAAATTTTCATTTAAGGGAGTGCGAGATACATTCATTTGAATTGTATCGCTTTCCCTTGTGACTACTAAGATTATTCTGTTGTTGCATAAGTTCGCGTTTAATTCGGTGTATCATTCATCGGATATAGTAGTGTCGTGGGTGCCCTCCGGAAAGTGTCAACGCATTCCCCTGATTTCCCCGAAGTCGAATAGTTTCAAAATATTAATTAGGTTTATTATTTCAGGGACAGCTTAGCACGGCTTACAGTACTGTGTCGTACCGCTCTGAAATAAACACTTTGGAAGAACTGGATGCTAGCGGCCTTTCAATCAGCAGCATAAACAACAAGGACATCTTCGGCGTAAATGTCAGCATTGCCGGAAACAATTTGTCGAAAAAGATGAAGGACGCCGGTGGCATCGTCAACGTGGCACGGGAGAGGAACACGGTTGTGATCGAGAGAAGAATCGACGCCGGATTTGTTATACAACACGATTTCACAGGGACTGACGGCGAGCCGCAGATTCATATCGTGGAAGAGTGTCCGATAAGCTATCACCTCGCGTACATCGTTTACAAGGGGCATCCCTTCTTGAAACACATCAACGTCTTCCTGAGGAGAGTCGTGGCTGCCGGTCTGAACAACAAGTGGTACGATCTCACGGACTACTCTCTCTTGCTGAAGACCAGAATGCGCCAAACGCCTAGATCATCAGAAATAAAATTGACGCTGTTTGATGTTCAAGCATCGTTCATGTTTTTGGGGATAGGTTTGATACTGTCTACGTTGATTTTCGTATACGAAATAATACCACATAAAAGTGTGAGAAATTCAATAGAGTCAAAAGGTAACGTCTTAATAGGAGTAAGAACTACTGGGACGAGGCTATCAAAATAGTATCGCCTGTAATTGAGTAAAATATTTCTAACGATTTTATTATAATCTTCTATTCCCTATCCGTTCAGCGGACGTTGGCTGTCATCACTTTATTTTCTGCGACCCGGAATAGCTCTACAGTAGACTGGCCGAATCATTGTTTCCAGTTTTTCAGCCATGATGTTCTCATTCTTCCAAGGCCCAAGCAATCTTTCCCTGCATTATGAGATGCAAGATCTCGTACATCTCAGGATGTCTCATCACATATCCGAGATATTATAGGTTTCAGATTTTTATTATTCCAATTACTTATTTTTCTTTATTCATCCGAACCATAAGGTCTTCATCCGTAACTCTGTCCATCCAGCTTATTTTGAGTATTCTTCTGTAGATCCACATCTTGAAAGCATCAAGTCACCTTAGCGATTCTTCGGTAGATATCCATGCTTCCAAACAATATCGAAAACAAGAAGCATTTCATCATTCGCATTTGTTTTTGTTATGACATCTAACAAAATTGAAACAGTTAACTTTTAAAAAATATTTTTTTATATGAAGGTATGTTCTTAGAACACAGTTACTGGATTTGGTCCCCAGAGGAATGATTAATTAATTATGTATACATTATAGAAGTCTCACAGAGAGTTTTTATATATGAGAAAAGTGGATGAAAGTCTCTTATCCGATGACTAAGGGCTAACAGCCTGCATGAGCTGGCTTAAGTGATCACTCTTCACAATGATTATAATTTAGAATTATAATCATTGTGTAGAAATCACTAATTTAGAACTCAGTACATTTTAAATTAGTAATCGTCAGTGACTGCATTCAATATATATTTTTATTTTTTTGGATATTACTGCCTTTGCTTTTTTACCCCACATACTACATATCATTAATTATATAATAACATTTTAACTAAAAAAATCTTTAAAATCTTTAACCAACTTTAAATTTTAATATTGAAGAGTATTGAAAATTGTAGTAAATGGACAGATACATTTTAAGTGGGCTGGTATTTTATACCGTCAATAGATTTGTTTGTAAACTATCAAAAAATATAATGAAATCACACACACTTGAAGGGAAAGGGATGGCAAAGTATAAAATATTGGAAGACTTTTAAAATGAAAACATTTCCAAGAAGTAGTAAACTATTTTTTGAGTGACAGTTTTCACGCAGTTTGTTTAGTTTGAGTACACCAGGTATATAACGATTTAATTAGGAATTTGTAGTGTTTACTAATGGTTTCTTTAGTTTTAAGTGTGTTTTTGGTGACTGGTGAATATGCCTGTCGTACTAAAATAAGTGTTTATTGCGCAGAGTGGTATTTAAAATAATGATAAAGGTTAATTGTTTAAGAAAAATTAAAAAAACATTTAACGGTTTCATTTAAACTCTTCATAAGTTCATATATGAAATTAATTTGATACAGTGATATAATAGTTTTCATATAAATGTATATATATATTTTTCATAACATGTTTGTTCTCTTCAGGAGTATAATTACGAATGAAACATTTTTTTGTAATTTTGATGCTGTTTTAACACTTGTATTTATTGTACAAATATTAAATCTGGAAATAAATCTTAATTGTGTTTGCAATAATGCTTTATTTGATTTCATACAAATTCGTCTACTTAAACAAAAAGTTTTAGAAAAAAATCTGTGTTTATACGCAGAGAGTGGGACGAGTAGATAGCAAGTAAGAAATTTAATTATTTTTTTATTAAATAATAATATTGATTTTAAATAGTATATTTATACCATATATAGGTCGTTTGGGCGGTTTGGGGATGTTGAATGAACGAATGAAGGGAGAATGGTAAGGAAGATACTCGTGCGTGAGGCAAGTGAGGTAGATAAGTGTTGACTACGCCAGAAATTATGGGCGCCCGTGGAGCGGCCAGGTAACCTGACACTGGAAGATGGATCTGTTAGGAGCCTTAAAAATCGGCTCCCTGACAAACCAGCGCGGGACAAAGCCGCGAAAAACCATCCCGCGCGAAATAATTCTGACAATGCCGCGACAACAAAGCCGCAGCGATATTGCCGCGCGAATCAAAATTATAAAATTAAATAAAATGATTTTAACATGAATAACCTAGACCTAAACTAACAAAATTACATTGAAATCATAGTAGAAAGACACATGGTAGGCTTCATGTGACCAAATGCTTCAAAATGTAAATACGTAGGTACGTTAAAATAAATGAAAGACTGCAAGCATTAATGCCTTTAAATGGTAATATGGATAAATTAGAGTATTTAAGAAGGTTGGCAAATAATATAAAAACCTAATCTGTCATTTATTTTTGAATCTTGAAACTGTTATTTTTATTTTGTGTTTTTAATTTTTTTAATATTTCATGAATTGTTTCATACACATAACAATTTTAATGTTTTTGTGTTTATTTGTTTACTTTATAAATATATGTACTTCAAACAAAAATTATTCTCTTTGCAAACTTTTTCATTTATGTTCTTATTTTTTTATGTTTCTGTTTTTTTCATTTAAATATTATGACTAATAAAAATTATTATTATTTTTACTAATTTTTATTTTTTATTCGCGCCTTTGTCCAAGCGATTTTGTCGCGGCGCGGAAGGCGCAGAGGGCGCGGAAGATGATGACTATTTTTAAATTCCGTTAGAGGAATTTTCGAATAAATAAAGGAATTGTTTTTAGCCTTTTTAATGAATGCGAGGGAAATTTAATCAGCAACGAACGAACAGTGGGAATGCAGGCTTCCTTGTATAAACATGGTGAAAAATCCCAGGCGTGTAAAATATCTCTTGAAATTATTGGTGCAGGATAGATACTCTGCGTCAGAAAAAACTCTGTTATCTATGTTGTCGCCATTTAAATTTGCACAGAAATAAAACAATGTACATTTGCAAATAAAATTTCACTTTTTTAGAATATTTTGAGTAGGTGTGACACGCAAACGGAGCGAGGTTTAAAATCATGATGAGAAGCAAGATACACCCAGTCATCAGAAATACAAAATGCTAACGCGACGGTTTACACGCTCGCGAATTTTACGGATGGCACAATCTCACCGCAGACAAAGGAATATGCTCTTTTTCACACAGGTTTTCGTACGCGTATCTACACCAAATCTGGATATAAAAGAAGTAGTAGCAATGTACCAAGTTAGTTCGTTTCCCTCGCCTCAACCACGAGGTCACGCTGCCCGACGACCGCTATTAGTAGCATCACCTAGCTACGTAGCTCGTCACTCTCTACGCCATACGACCAATCTCCAATCTGCAGTAGCTACAGCATCAAACACAATCGCTACGCCGCTCATTTCATTCCTCGATATGCCTCCGTCTCCAACCCGTCGAGCATTGTCAGCCTCATCGCTCCACTGTCTTCGCAACCAGCAGCGAACACCATCTGCTTTCGGCGGTACCACCATCATCCTCAACCTCATCGCGATACGCCCTCTACATCAGTCATCAGCACCATCTCCAGATAACAGCACGATCTTCACCTTGACCGCAGAGTTGACGACTCCAGTCGCACTTTATCAGCTGGCACCGATGACCGCCGTTATCTCCCAAGGTCGAGCGATAAAGTACACACCGTAATTCTGTCGAAAATAAATAAACACCATATAACCGACCGCGGCTTTCTGTTCATATCAGCCATTTTCATCCTGTAATACATTGTACAAAAGTGGGCATCCGGGAAACGGTACCCCACAAATGGGGACCCCGACGTGACACAAACTGGTGACTCCCGACGAGACTCCCGACCCCACACATGTATATTGTGTACATGTGTTTAGTGTTTTTAGCGTACCATTAATTTTTCGAAAATCAAAAAAGTGCGACAACTTCTAAATATGTAATGGTATTTTGGATAACCTTATTTGTTGGGTTGTCAATGATGTCCTCTGTTTGTTGACTTCCGAAGGAACTGCTATCACGCTGTATATTTAATTGGAATATTGCAAAAAATAAAAAGGTTTAGGAGCACTCGAATTTTTTGGATCCTTGAAATATTAAAGAAATAAATAACGAATCTTTATCATACCTCATACTCCAAAATATCGTAGGGACAACTGCAAAAACCCAAAACTCAGATCACAAAGAATTAAACTTCATACACGAAGACAGAAAGATTTGGTCATGTTAATCGGTGAAAATTTTACTTGAATGCATGAACACAAATTTATTTAAATGGTTTGTCTCCATATATTTTCATTTTTAAATTGGCACAAAAATAAGATATTGTTATTAAGTACAGATAGACGAGAGCCAGCGACAGTCAGACTTACGTTATAGTATTAAACCTGAAATATTTTTTGTAGATGTACTCTATAGTAGGTAAGAAGGTTTGGATATTATGACATTTGAGTTCGGAGGATTTTGGCAGATAACAGGTAATACAGGTACAAAAAATGTGTAACTAAAATATGAGGTATAAAAGCAAAGGCAGCAATATGCAAGAATTTTTTTTTTAAATACAGTCACCGAGGATTACTAATTTAAAATGTAATGAATTGTAGATTTTATGTATCTATCTCTTCCAAAATCATGTTTCCTATACATTTATAGGCTATGTATCCTATAAAATCTCGAATTCAGTACATTATAAATTAGTAATCCTCGATGTCTGCATTAATTTTATTTTTTGGATATTGCTGCCTTTGCTTTTGTACCCCACAAATGTGACAGTAGGTACCATACACTCATATTAATGATGCTTTTCGTAGGTCATTTCTTCCACCAGACACTTTGAAGCTCTATAAATAATCAAAGCGTTATAGTAACAAATTTAAATTTTATATATTTTATTCGGGACACTATTTAACAATGTTACCTGATATCTTACATTTTAAAGTTTTATTTACACATTTTTTGGTACCTGTATTAGATAATATCCGCCAAAATCCCCCGAACTGAAATGTCATAATAATAATATTAAAGACAATATTTCAGGTTTGACGCTGTAACGTTAAATCTAGCGGTAGCTAGCTCTTACTCTTCCAACGAGAGCAACGATGTATAACTATTTATCTACGTCGCAACGCACCCCCGTAGCGGGGAACATCTATTTGCCTCTCTTTCTTCTTCTCTTTTCACCGTTTTCCCCTCTTACTAAGCACTAGGTATCATTTGAAATTCAAATTGATCCTTTTCGGGCTATCATTACGTGATAGAGCCATTAACGAGAGGAAAGTCAACAACACTAAATGTAACGACAAGGATAAGTGATTGCTGTTCCAACAAAGTACATTTTGGAGAAAGCATAATGTCCGTTAATTGTTTTTAAACAAACAATGAGCAAATAATCAGTCGACACAAATTGGGCTTGGAACGCTTATAAGGTCTTCGGACAAGCTTGATGGTACAATACAAAGATTAACTTGTCCCTGACGACATCTCTACATCGTTTCGACAACTGATACATCATTTAAGGTAAATTATAATGTTTTTCAAAGGTATATGGCGAATTTTCATATCATCATACGTTTGAAGAGTACAGCCTTCCTAATTTTCTAATTTTTTCCTAATTTTCTAATTTTTCACCTACATTTTAAATGTTTCGAGAAATAGAGCGTCCCATGTACAAAATACATTTTTATATCGCGCATGCAAAGCTTTCAATAATAATTGTATTGATATTGACCTCTTCAACATTGGTTTTACTGAATTTAAAAGAATGCTTTCGATTACATGTACTAAATCGGCTTTGACCATTCACTCACTATACCCAATCTTCTCTTCTTCCACCCCTATCCTGACTCCTACCCCCTCATACTTTTTCACCCATTTCTTGATATACTTTTTCTTTTTTCACATTCAATCACTTACCATTATTCATTCCTAACATTGTTTGTTGCTTACTACTATTCACTAATTAATTCAAAATAATTTTCTTAAAAATATCTTATCTAACTTTGTTCTGAACATCTGTGAAACTTTTTAATTAGTCTATGAAATGAACACTATGCTTTTACATTATATGTTTAAAAAACTGTTAAAATTCCTTAATAAATCAATAAGATTGAGTAGTCTGGTGGCTAATGGTTCGAGTCCCGCTCAGACCAGCAATTAAGTCGTATTTTAATAGAATAAAAATTAAGTTTAGTTTAAAGATTGTAAGAATAGTGATGTGATTCCAAGTTCGCATCTCTATAAAAAAAGAAAAGAACCACTATTAAAAAAACGACAAAATTATCCCCACAGATTATAAAAGATTACGAGCAACGATTATTTATGTACACATTTTATAAGTAATAAAAAAAGATAGTGAAAATATTTCATATGTATGACTTTTTTTAAATATGCGGGGTATAAAAGCAAAGGCAACAATATCCAAAAAAAAATTAAATGCCTTCATCGAGGAATATTAATTTAGGATTTTATTGGAAACATAGCCTATAAATTTATAGAAAGCATGATTTTGGAAGGGATAGATACATAAAATCTAGAATTCAGTACTTTTTAAATTAGCAATCTTCGGTGACTGCATCCAAATATTTTTTTTTTTGGATATTGCTGTCTTTGCTTTTATACCCCATTTATAGAATCCAATAATTTTTTTTTTATAACTAATATTTTGATGTTTTAAATAGAAAATTCATATCCGATAACAAACAATAGTAAAAATAAACGGTTAAGATATTTATAAAAAATATAAAGAAATTGCGTACTTTAAAATATATTTTTTAAGTGAACTATTAAGTAAGTAAGTAATCTAACTAAGTAATAATATTTTAAGTAAAATAAAATATATAATCAAGATTTTTGGTATGTTTTGAACATAATATAGTACATATCTAAGAGGAAATATATTTCAAATAATGTTCAAAATAAACAGCAAAATTATTTTTATATCTACTAGGAATAAACAGCAAAATTATTTTTATTTTTACTAGGATTTTACTTTGATATACAGCAAGAAAACATTATTGTTTAATCTTTTATCATGTATATTAACACTGACTAACATTACCGAGCCCAACATAACTATTTGCGTTATTGAAGTCATCTTTTATGTCCTTAAAGTTAAAAAACAAATTAAACGGCCGGGCATGGGGCTTAAACTCCGGGCAAGCAAACCCGAATCGATCGCTTAACGTATGTTGCTGCCGCCGCCATTCCGTGGACCGCCAAAAAGATACTATAAATATATACTAGGGCTTAGCAAAGACGCGAACCAATGTTCCGTCATGTTTGACGGGTTACAGCTAGTAATTTAAAGAGTAGCTTGTTGGACTTGTGGTTAGGACTCTCTCCTAGTAAGAATATTGCTGTGACACGTATTCCGTGTTCACATCTCTATTTTTTAAAAAAAAAAAATTTGTAAGGGTTGTCCCTACTCATTTACGATTATTTTTAGAAATCTAATTACAGATGTTTAATTTTATGGAAGTGGGTTTTAAAAGTCAAAAGTAGCTCGTTGCTACTTAAGCCATAGGCAATTGATGACTCGACACTACAAAGACAGTATAGGTAGAGTATGCATTAGTTGAGGAAAGTGAAAAAACCAAAGTATGCCTTCTTGATTTTCTTTTTATAGATATAAATGAAGGTAGTTACTTCACTAGATAAGGTCTGTTCTGAAGTAACTACCTGTACAGTTTTTTTTAAGTTTAGACATTAGCAAGACTACATATTAGAAATAAAATTAATATATTGCACGTAAGAAGTAAAACACAAACACAAAAATGCCTATATATTAGAGTTATACTTTAAAACATTGTATAAAAGGAATAAAAGGCTCCACACATCGAATGTTCAAGCTCCAAAATTAGAAAACCGATACATACATTCAAAACTCCACGCAGCTTCACGAATCCCAGTCTTCCAAAAATGGTACACTACGCACTCTGTCAAAGTATTCTCAGCTACGCCAAGTGTGCATGGGTTGGTGCGGCCCAACCACATTAGAGCCCTCAATAAAGTCTCAGATATGGGTTTTACGTGTGACAAACAAGAAATCACTTGGATATAACTCTGAAGACCCACCCAGAGAGCTTTAATTATTGTACTGCAAGCACTTAATTTAGATGATATATATATGATGTAAAATGGTAGTACTTGACGTTTCTAGAAGGTTCACGTAATAAAAAGTTAGGAATTTTTCGCACCATTACATGTCTCAAGTTCTCTCGCTGTTCCAGCGTTTATGCGTTAACGAGGTACGACTTAACCGAGACTTTCGAGATGGGAAAATACTCAGAAGGTTTAATGACACCCTCCAAGGATATCTGAGACCACCGGGTAGCCGTGGCGTCATATACTGTCATCTCAAATTAAAATACATCCGAGGCATCTTAAATCACGTGAGGATGATGTTAAATAGTTTAGGGGCAGAAATACTGAGGTCTGATGATTTTCTATACATGGGGTGAATTAAAATTTTACGGGCTATATTAAAATTATTTCGTGCGTGTGGTGAAAGTTTGTGAAATTATTTAACGCAATTTTGAATAGAGTCATATCAGTATGTACGTAAAACTATATATTGAATCACATTTCAAATAATACTGTTAAGTGGGTATTTGACGTATATCTGGAAAAATAAAGCGGTTACAGGCGCGTGCAGTGAGAACATTGAAGCATGACCCTTACATAAACATATATTGTGCAACAAATATCGAAATAAAATATTTATGTGACAGAATATTATGAAATATTAGGTCTTTACATATGAAATTGAGGTTTAGTATGGGAGGAACATAAAGCCGATTTTTTTTATTATAATATATTTATTTAATCAAAGTATGTACCATTGCTATCTATGCACTTTTGCCATCTCATAGGTAGTTCATCGATCCCTTTACTAAAAAAACCATTCGGACGGGAATCAATAAAATCTTTGAAGGCGGTTTGGACTGCCCCATCGGAGTTGAATTTTTTCCTTTGCAAGAAGTTATCCAAATTTCGAAAAAAATGGTAATCTATTGGGGAAAGGTACGGAGAGTACGGTGGATATCTTAGACATTCCAATTGAAGCTCCTCTAATTTGGTAGCCGTCTGTTGTGCAGTGTGTGGTCTAGCGTTATCATGAAGCAGCAGTGGCCTAGAGCGATTAACCAGCCTCGGTTGTTTAGCAGCTAGCTTTTCCATCATGGTTTGCAGTTGCTGACAATAGACATCTGCCGTAATCGTCTGGCCAGATTTAAGAAAGCTGTAGTGAACGACACCAGCACTAGTCCACCAAACGCTCACAAGTATCTTTTTTGGAGTCAATTTTCGCTTGGGGCATGGTTTGGCTGGTTCGGCAGGGTTCAGCCATTGCGATGAGCGCTTCCGATTATCGTACAGGATCCACTTTTCATCACAGGTAATGATTCGATTTAAAATCCCTTCATTATTGTGCCGGTTGAGTAATGCAACGCAGCAGTCAACGCGCGTTTGTTGATTTGCTTCACTCAATTCGTGAGGTACCCACCTTTCATGCTTTTTCACCTTACCAATTTGTTTCAAGTGGATTAAAATAGTTTTATCACTAACACCGCAGCCTGCAGCTAACTCGGATGTAGTTTGCGATGGATCCGCTTCCACAATAGCCTTCAATTCTTCATTATCAACTTTGGTCTCCGGCCGTCCACGGGGCTTGTTCTGCAGGTCGAAATTTCCAGAACGAAAACGTTGGAACCAAAAACGCACTGTGTTTTCTTTTGCGGCACCGTCGCCATACACATCATTAATCCCTCGAGCCGTTTCTGCAGCACTGGTGCCACGGTGGAACTCGTACTCGTAAATAACGCGATATTTCAAGTTTTTCATTTTGTAAACTGAGTGACGCAAAGAAAAAAACAATTGAGAAAAAAACAAATTAATTATAATTTTCAAAACACAAATACATGAGTAAATAACTGTATAAATTTGGATTTGGAATTCCTAACCAAAGAGAAGATATTTGAGATCAAATTTGCCAGTACGGCAAAACGCCAATTTCATATGTATGGACCTAATATTACAATCTTAATGATATGGTTAATATTATGGTAGGATAGTATTACGAGATATCTTTTATTTAATTTTTTTTTCAAAATATATGCTTAGAAAAAAGTCATGCGTCAATGTTCTCACTGCACGCCTCTGAGTGGTATGTGTCTCAATTCGAACGAGGGCATGCGAATTTACCGGAAAATTACATTACCGGTAAATTGGTGAAATCACGATTTTAAAACCGGTTTACCAGTAGGTAATTTAAGTGTCGAAAAGTGACATTACATTGATATTTTATTTTGATCAAAAATATCAAATAGAAAAAAAAACATTAGAATAAAAATAAATTGTCACACATTGATATTTATTTAAAAAAAAGATTACTTATTATACATATTGTACACAACGTTTTTTAAAAGAAATCGGCAATTTTCAAATTATATTAATTAAATAAAGGTTTACTTTTGTTTACCACTTGTTTATCGATCTATTTAATATTTAATTAATATCTAATGGACATAATAAATTGTTTTTTTTTTAAATTTTATAAGAACTACTGACTTCTTATAAAATAAAACAGAATAACACAGTAAAATATAGGTATATAGAGATTATTTTAAAATCACTTACCAGTCTTATCACACAGACATGAAAATCATTATACTGTTGTATTTTGCTATAACTTTGTGGTTATTCATTATGAATATAATTAAACTAGTTAGCATTGTTTACACCACTAAAATTTATTTGGTAAAACCAACCGGTTTCGGAAACGACAGGGTATACTTAATACTAATTGAACTTTACAAAAATTATATAAAGTTATAGCAAAATACAACAGTATAATGATTTTCATGTCTGTGTGATAAGACTGGTAAGTGATTTTAAAATAATCTCTATATACCTATACTTTACTGTGGTATTCTGTTTTATTTTATAAGAAGTCAGTAGTAGAAACAGGTGATAGGGTGAAAGGGAACATATTCAAAATAGGACTGTAAGTTAAATTTGTTTGGTTGTTAATAATAGATTCATTATTATATATATATTTTTATAGCTAAAAAAAAATTTAACTTACAGTCCTATTTTGAATATGTTCCCTTTCACCCTATCACCTGTTTCTTTCGCACCCCCCACTATTTACCCCCATTTGGACACTTAACACTGAAGTATGATTGTTTATAATTTTTGTAAAGTTCAATTAGTATTCAGTATACCCTGACGAAGGAACGTCGTTTCCGAAACCGGTTGGTTTTACCAAATAAATTTTAGTGGTGTAAACAAAGTTAACTAGTTTAATTATATGAAAATCATTATTTTATTATTATATTATAAATTGATGTAATTGCATTGACGAGATGATGGAAGAGACAATGTACAGTGCAACTGAACTTTTTTTCTTCAGAAGGATTTACAAATATGGCTTCCGTAACTCCAGCGCCCAGACCGGCTACCAAAAATGTCTGTAGAAATTTTTTATTAAATTAAATTAATTAAATTTAAATATTGATTCAGCACATAAATACACGTTATTATATGAAAGACATTTATTATCACACAATAATTATTTTTAATAAGTAGACCCCCCCCCCCCCCGTGGTCTCGAAATAAAGCATTGTCTATGTTCTAATGACAATGTTCACGGATTGATCTCTCGTCTGATTTGGCAGTAAAAATTGGTACATATCAGATGTTCTGTGTAAAAAATATAATGGAAAACGAATGACAGCTCACTCCGCACATAACTTTGTGCTCTCCTTTACAGAACTTTCGAGATCAGTTTCCGAGACAATTTTGTACACTTGTATTAAAGGTATTGTAAAGGATATATTTTAATTTAAAAAAATACCATCCAATCTGGGTGATTTGATAAGTATGAAAAAACTCGATAAACGAAACTTCAGAGGAAACTAAAAAGTATTTTTCCGAAGATTACTGGTTTTTGCGATGGTTTGTCTCGGACCCCCAAGGCGTAGGTATACCCATTGTACGAGTATTACAAAGTAATAATTAAGTTTACTTAATTAGCAGTTATTTAAAAAGCAAAAATTATTCATCGAAATTCCCGGTATTTTGGTATTGCTATTTGAATTAAACCACATTGACTAGTAAAATCATGGACCGTGTTGCAAAAATGAAGTGGCAATGGGCAGGTCATGTCGATGGACAGAGTGACAACAGATGGGCGTCACGAATATTGAAGTGGAGGCCCTGGCCCTTAAAGGAGTGTCGAAAGGCCACCAAAGAGATGGACCGAAAACTTTATGTCGATTGCTAGTGTCGCCTGGATGCGGAGGGGTCAAGACAAGAGACGAGTGGAAGAAGTTGGAAGAGGCCTGTATCCAGCGGTGGAGAGAGAGGGCTGAAGTATAAGAATAAGAATAAGACTGACCAGATAGATACCAAAAACATTATTATATAAACAAAATTATTCATAGAGTGGATTATTAAGAATAACTAATTTTAGAATACACTCCCGAAATTCGCGATTAATATTAAAAAAGAAGAATGTACATACATATTAGTGCTTAAATTTATAATATGTGTGGGGTATAAAAGAAAAGGTAGCAATATACAAAAAAAATGTTTCGGATGCAGTCACCGAGGATTACTAATCTAAAATGTACTAAAATCTAAATTTCAAGTATTTAACCTTTCCAAAATCATGATTTTATGTATCTATCACTTGCAAATTCTAGATTTTATATATCTATAACTTCCAAAATCATTTATAAGAAACATAGCCCATAAATTTATAGGCTATGTTTCCTACAAAATCTCGAATTCAGTTCATTATGAATTAGTATTTTTTTACAAAATTTAAAATAATTATTAACAATTTTTTTGGATATTGCTGCCTTTGCTTTTATACCCCACATTTATAATATTGAAATGTTTGTCTCAGCATTCCTTAAAAATTATTTCACAGTGTATTTTAGTACTTTTATGCCGTTATTTTAATATTTATTCCAAAAAATATCCCCATCTCTCAAATTATATTCATTAATATTCGAAATATATTTTTTACAAAAATAAAATGTAGCATTTTAGAAATATCTGCTATTTGATGATGTTACATTTTTGTTTACTAATAATAATTATTAATATTAAATTATTATACTAAATTTATGATTAAAATATTTTCAAATGATTATTTCAAAATAATGAAAATACATTTACTGATGATGTAATTGAATGGAAGAATCCTTTACCATGAAAATATTTTCTACTTAATCGATGTACGTATTCAAATATTGTCTTTTTATAACAAATGGAACGTGTAGTAAAGTCATTACAAAGAAAAATAAATAAAGCAGAACACTCAAAGAAATAAAAACGATTTACAAATAATTGCTATAAATAATATTCAATCAATGTCAATGTAGGTTTGAAAACAATTTACGCTATTCATTCGTTTTCGGTTTATTTTAGTTGGTACAAATAATAATCGGTTGACATATTATAAAAAAAAACTAATAACGATTCTCCTGGAAATTTTGTATTTACATATTTAACACACGAAACGTGTGAAAACACGCAATGAATACATGTCATTTATGTCAATTCTGTTATGTTTCATCGTCATCGCTTGACACTACACTTTTCGAAGGTAGCGGTAGCATTTCAACGGCTGAATTATCGTGTTCAGTAGTTTATCAAATTTGAAAAAAAATGAATACTTAACTTTGAGGACCGTCATTTGTGAACGTTACATCCGTTCCACGTATTCGAATTGAGTTGAGACATTTTAAATAGAATATTTACATGTTTCTAAAAGTAACAAATCTAAAAGAAAGTTATCACGCACAGGAAGCAAATAAACTATATAAATTCATCATTTAAGAAGATTAAACAGAAACGGAATGAACCAAAATATTTTTATGTTCTATTTTAGTTTGGTGGTTTTGCACGAAATTAATTCCAAATTCATAGATCGTAGTGAAAAGTTTGGCGTGCATCGATATGGCATTCAGGAATTTTGGTTTGATCTGAAATACATCCGTCGATCTATCAATACTGTTGTAGTAGTGGAAGACCATCAAACCCCAAAGTTAGCACCGAGCGATTACCAGGAAGGCTTGATAAACTTGATTCGCAAGTTTAGACAATTACCGGTGATGATATTAAACTCCCAAACCACAAGAAAAAGCTCAGCTCTTCAATTTAATCCGTCATTTTATAAAAAAGTGTTTGAAAAATTAAATGAGCAAGTGTTCGTAACCATATTCCACACTTTGAAATCGCTTAATTTCGCAATGCGCAATTCAAAATGGTGCATATTCGATAAAACGAGAAGAGGAAATTTCATCCTCGTAATAACGAGTGATGAATTATCGGAAGTGAAATGTTCTTCGGAGAATTTTTCTCAAGAGTTAAAGGTGGTGATGGGAGACTATTTCGAGGCAATGTGGAAACGCTTCAACCTAATTGAAGTCCTCATAACGCTTCCATATTTATGCGGTAAAGAACTGATTCTGAAATATGATTTTACCGAGACTTTCGAAAGCGGAAATTATTCGAAAGGTGTGACGATACTCACGAGAGAGGTCCTCGAAACTAAAGCTCCCGCATTGCTGCATCTGTACAGCGATTTCAAAAAGTATCCTCTCAAAATAAACTTGTTCGCCAGGACTCCGACGCTGGTTGAAGAAATGCCCGATACCTTTCTAGAAAGTTATTTGGGAAATGATGTTAAAGACGTGAATAATGTCGGAGGTCTCGATGGTCTTATTCTAGGGAACATGATAAAATCGCTAAATTTTGAACCAGTTATTAAACCACCGTCGGATGACGGTCTTTATGGATACAAGCTTAGCAATGGAACATTTTCTGGGAGCCTAGGCGATATTGTAAATAAAAGAATGGACATTTCTTTCAACGCTCGCTTTATCAAACAGTACCATACGAAAGACATCGAGTTTACGTATCCAATATTCTCCGATCAGTTTTGTATTCTGGCTCCGAAGGGGTTGCCTGTTCCTCAATGGATGTCTATATTGCTGATATTTAGTGTCAGAATTTGGGCATTCATATTTTTGTTCATCTTGTCAGCGGGATTTTTATGGTGGTACATGAAAACCAAAATGCGCCAGGATGATTCTAAGAAGAACAACCAGCATTTATATTTTTACTTCATTGAAATTTGTCTCATCCTCATTTCGAATCCAGTGAAACTCCCCGAGAAATTTCGGGAACGGATATTCATTTCCCTTTGCCTTCTACTCAACCTAATAATGGTTGGAGCTTTTCAGGTAGGTCTTATTTTCAAACTATGTACCTACACAGTGTTTTTTTAGTGGTATAGAATATCAAAATAAAATAAAACACATGAATATCGTGGTAAAGACCATGGTATTGGCTTTGTTGGAAATACGATACCACGATTTTCTAAATAAATTTGCACAATTCTCAAACGTGGTTTTGGCGTAAGTCTATTAATGGTAAAATGGCAAACTAAACTGAACACCAATCAGTCATCAACTGTCAAATTGGCTTTCACTGGAAAAAGTGCTGCCAATTCGAAAAACAAACCTCTAAAAATATCCTATATTTAAACACTAACGGCAAAAAATTATCGTTAATAAAGCCAATACAATAGCCATTACGATTTTTATACGTTTTATTTATTTTTTAAAGTTATATAGCTTTAAAGAAATACCCCATAAATTTTAATAATAAGTATATATGTAACTAGGGCCGGCGCTTTAGAGCTAACTAAGAAAATACCACGATTTTAAACCTCCCTTTTTTCTTTATTAAACGAACCTTATTACTGATAGTTTTTAAAAAAATAATTCCATAATGTTACGAAGAAATGATTTTAGCAAGCAATAAATTAGCTATTTACATGCGAAAACCGGTATATATCAGAGCTAAAACATAACAAAAATGAGAGATGTCACAGTCAATGGTTGAAAGAATGTAATTTGAATGAATTGTAATTTTAATTAATTTTAGTAATTTTATTCCGTTTTTTTTTATCCGGGTAATTTTTTTGTATATTGTGATCAATCAATAATTTCACCACATCTATCTAACAATACCTAAAGGATTGTGCTTAAGTTTTATTCGTTCATTTCAGTTTTCGGTTGTGTGCACCAAAGACTACCATATCTACTTTCCCATATAAATAACTTCGTCTCTGTGAGACATCTATAATATATCTTGATTGAGTATACGTAGCTTCATTTCATCCATTTTTAAGATCATTATGAATAAACTCTACTGAGCTAGTGCCGATTCCATCAATAATATAGTTAAACAATCGGAATATTTTGAGTTTTTTTTTTTTTTTCAAATTTTTCGGAACAGTGCTGGATTTTTGTCACAGGGACATCATTAATCAATCAAAATCCTGTGACAAAAATCCAGCACTGTTCTGAAAATTTTTAAATTTTCTGAATGTAAAATACTGGTAAAAAAGGAATTTTATAAAAATTTGAAATAATATTTCTGGCGTATCCTAGTGTAACGCTAGTAATTCGGATGAATTTCATTACACAGATAAAATATATTGCTATCAAAAATTCCGTAATCAACTATAGATGTCTCATTAGCGACATCTGTGGGCATTTAGGGGGAATGAAAAAGCTTTGGTGCAGGCCGCGTGGAGGATGGTTACAACTCATATGTGAAACATGGCACATAATTTAAATATATATATAACTTCCAAAAATTAGTAGACATGGTATATTCTATCATTGGTGGAAATGGCGAACGTTACATTGCGTAAAGTGATCACTTACGCCAGCCGCACTATAGGTCGTAGGCCCTATACACACCCAAAAGACTTCTATACCTAGTTTCCCATAAAAATACAGTTTCGTCTCAATGAGACATCTATAATATACATTGATTAGTTAAACAATATTTGTTGGTTGGTTATTCCAGGGACAACTAAGTACAGCTTACAGCACCGTGTCATATTACCCCAATATTCACACCTTGGAGGAGCTGGATGCATCAGGCCTTTTTATAAGCAGTTCGAAAAACAAGGACATCTTCGGTTGGAATATCAGCGCTGTCGGCAACAATTTGTCGAAGAAAATCAAGGAGACTAGCGTCGCCAACAAAACAGAATTTGATAGAAGCATAGCAGTAATCGAGAGAAGAATTGACGCAGAGATTGTATTACAACTCGACTACACAGAGAGCGATGGTAAATCGAAGATCCATATCGTGGAGGAGTGTCCGAGGAGTTATCACCTCGCGTACATCGTTTACAAGGGGCATCCCTTCTTGAGACACATCAATGTCTTCATGAGGAGAGTCGTGGCGGCCGGTCTGAGCAACAAGTGGTACGACTTCACGGAGTACTCCCTCCTGCTGAGGTCGAGGATGAGCCAGATTCATATTGCGTCAGAAAAAAAGCTGACGCTGCTCGACGTTCAGACTTCGTTCATTTTCTTGGGGATTGGTTTGATTTTGTCAAATTTTGTTTTTGCATTCGAGTGGATGTCTTTTAGAAGAAAAATACGAACAAATGTCATTAAAACCAGCGAGGGAGTAAATAATTTTTTGAAAATTTAAGAAAGTTTCGTAAAAAAATGATTGTCCTTTACACAATCCTTTTTAATTTTTGCAATGACTCGCCTTTTGACTTTTGCACACTAAGTTGATTATGTGGACCATAAGTATGACGAAGTTCACTTTGAGTATTTATTGCTTATTTTCATATATTTTTTGGATAATTACTAAACAATGCGCAAGCGTGTACCTAAATGTAGTGGATTGTCAGAGTGCCTATATTAAAGTAAAAGACAAATAAAACTCAAAAATAAAAAAAATCCGTGGTTGCTATAACAGAATAATTATTTCTTTAATCATGTGTAGGGTATAAAGGTAAAGACAGCAATATCCAAAAAATTAAAAAAATACTGTCACTACAGTTACTAATTTAAAAATGCGCTGAATTCTAGATTGTATATATCTCTCTCTTCCAAAATCATGTTTCCTATAAATTAATAGGCTATGTTTTCTATAAAATCTCGAATTCAGAACATTATAAATTAGTAATCCTCGATGACTGCATTTTTTTTTGATATTGCTGCCTTTGTTTTTATACCCTACAAGTAAGATAACAATGAGCAACACAAATTAAAAACCAATCGTGCTAGGGATAACCGTTGCCAATACAATTATTTTAAAAGGTACCATTGCAATTTACTCACGTTTCTTGATATTTGATCGTATAATTATAGCTCCAGAATTTTTCTTAACAATTTGTCGCATTTTAATTTGATTTATTAACTTTGTACCTGGGCTCTGCAAAATTGGTGTTTGATAAAATCGTAATACGAAGTCAATATAAGACGATATAAAATAAAATAATCCCAAGACAAAATGCTTTTGGTTATCATCCAGTAAAATGAAAATAACTCATTATTTTCTGTGGTAAACTGGCCGTCGTTTTTATTAAATTATCCATGTATTGATTTTGTGCCTCGATACAGAAAAATGTCACACTTTATTACGCAGCGAAATTTTGACATGAGAAAAATATTTTTATTACAATTTATAAATTAATATAAACACATTATTTATTTAATTTCTTATTCGGTACAAATTAAGAAAAATAATACATACAAAGAAGCGATTTTTTGAAATACTTAAATGTCTAAAAGTATTAAAAAGAGAAGATAAGTAAAATGCTGTTACTTAATTACAAAACAAAAACCGTTACTAAATTTTAAAGTAATAAATTAAAAACATTTCAAAACACACTCAAGTAATAATGATAAAAGATAAATACAATACTGACGATTAAATAAATTACAGACTATAGAAATTATCTGACTGAGATCATCATCAACTGCTTGATGGAGAATTCCCCGTGACTTTCACATTCCTCGGTCCTCTGCTAATCATCGTTTCGACTGATAATTTAATCATTCCAATAGGACTTAGGGCGCTTTAGAAATCGTTTTTGTCTTCTGAAGGAATAATATTTCGCGTATTTTAAAGTAATAATATCATCCTTTACCTTGGTCTTCGTATATTCCTTACTTACATGTTTTTTTTCTGTTCTATTTCTTCTTATAATTTTCAGCACACTTAAAATATTAAAACCAAAATAGATTTAAAAAATAATTTAAAATAGATTTTCTCGAATTCTGTGGGTTGAACCCCAGAAATAAATATGCGTGCGATGGTTTGGGAAAATGTATTTCTATTTCACGGACTCAAAGCATTTTATCCGCCCTTCTATTTCATGGTATTTAAACAAGTAAATAAATGGTTTTTATTTAAATAAACATCATTCACGTAATATTTTCAAGTTGGCTTAAAATCTTTCAAGCTTTGATATTTTGTTAAATCGTGTTGTTATGTGGGAATGAATGTTGTGATTGACTGAGTAGTAAAAAAAAAAATAAGGGTATATGACAGCATTATCTGTCATTTCATGATATATGAACAAAAATATTCTTAATTTAATATTATTGTAGAGGTTGGGTTAGGTTAGGTTATGATTATGGTAGAACACACATAATTAACAATGAATAATTTTTGTAATTGCAGGATCTTACGCATTAACCCACCGGAGTCAGTATTTCAACCATCTGCCAATTTTAAAATACTTCACGAAATATTAATTCCGGATTTGATATATTTTCAATAAGGAAACCAAATTATATTTGTATATTCAAAGAATTCTGAAGAATTCAGAATATCTCTTCTTTTTTTATGAACACGCAAGATATCTTTTAATTAGAAACCTTTTTAACATTAAAATGATTTGGAATAAATTATTTTTTATTTGCGCATTCCTAATTTTGCCAATAATTTCAATTAATCATGAGGTTTTTAACAAAAACCAACAATCTTGGACAGAGCTTCGCATTAATATATCTGTTTACTTGAAATACACTCCGTTTGTAAATATTATAGAGGGAAAGGATTCAAAAAGTAATTGCTACGATGTGAGAGACTTTCACGATTTCCTGACTAAATATCTTCAAACGACACGACTCATGAGCCTGAACCTTTGCAAAACGAACGACTCACTAAGAGATGACTGCCGCAATTTGAATAAAGCTGGATGGACCGAAATGAACAGCATTTTGTTCGTAATCTACGAGTCGTACAAGAATATCAATTTGACTTTCCACGAAGACCGATGGGACATTTACCGCAGAACATCACCTTTCGCATTGTTCCTTGTATCTATGGAGAGGGATTTTGAAGACGTTCCCTGTCCATCCTCCGTGGATACGACAGCATACGCTTTGAAAATAAAGTTTGGTAAAATATTAGATAAAATATGGAAAACATATCACATTTTAGAAATGTACGTCTTCTTACCGCTGTTTTGCGGTTCGCGCAGGATTCTGAAATTCGACTATCTGGTTCAGGGCGACGCTTCCAGTAGGATTCAAGTCTTGACAGACGAGGCCTACCGCAGCGACAGCGCCTCGTTCTCCCAGCTTATGAAAGACTTTAAAAAGTATCCGCTGCGAATAAATGCATTTCAGAGAGAGCCTACACTCGTCAGCGACATTCCCGCGTCTCTGAGAGACTCTTACTACAGCAAAGACATCGAGAAGACCAGGTACCTGGGAGGGGTCGACGGATTCTTCGTAGGAAACCTTGTGAAGAAGCTAAATTTTGAGCCGATATTTTCAACACCGGCAGATAAACAGGATTACGGGTCGAGGTTGCAGAACGGGTCGCTGACGGGAAGTTTGTCGGACATTGCGACCCGGCTGGCAGATATATCGGTGAATGCCCGATTCTTCAAAGAGTACAAGACTGATCAAATAAAATTCACGTTTCCGATCACCATAGACCACTTCTGTTTGGTCGCCCCCAAGGCTAAAAAAATTCCAAATTGGCTGAACATACTGCAAGCGTTTAACGTCAGCACGTGGTATCTAATATTTGGGACAGTGACCCTTCTTTGCATAATTTGGTGGGTCGTTAAGACTAAACTGATGCTGATGATTGTAAGGGGGCACCTTTATGACTACAATGTCATAATAGACATCTTGTCTTTGATTGTCAATCAGCCAATAATATTGCCGACTCAAGCTGGTGAAAGAATTTTCATCACTGTCTGCTTATTCTTCAATCTTCTCGTGATTACCTTATTTCAGGTAAATATTGTACGTAATTAATTATTTGCACATTGACAGCTATACAGAATATATACAATAATCCATCACAATACTTGTGATGGGATTGCAGAATAACTGTTGTATATATATAGTATCTGTATTGCAGGGGTGTACAGTGGGAACATTGAAGCATGACTTTTACGTAACCCCATATTAAAAAAAAATCAGAAGTAAAAAAATTATCTAGTAATATTCCTATCACAATTATAAGAATATTATACATATTTTAATATATAGGTATGTGTTATATACTCACATCAGCCCTGATGATAGATCCTGCAATGGGATCTAAAACGTCGGCCAGAGAAGTTAGGTGTACACGGTAGAATATCCCAGAAAACTACACACAGAAGATTCTGAATGGTCGTGAAAACCTGAGAACATTTTTGCTTGAAGTGTATTAAATTAGGTACTTTCGGTATGAGCAGTCCTTCGTGTGTCGTAAATCTATTATCATATTTATGTAGCAATCGAAGTATATTCATACTTATAGTATTCAAGATATCTTGTTATGTATTATTTATACCGCAAGAATTAATAGGCATGAGCCTTACTTTTTAATTTTTTAAAGTATGTCTTTAGAAGTACTTTCAGATGATTTATTCATTAATTTCATTGCCGAATTTTGAATATCTTGTATTTTTAAAATATTTTTTGACAGACCCCAGCTAGTTATTTCGTATCTTATTACTGATTCCGCTAAAGATTGGTATAAAAGGAGTATTGACAGTATACGTACTAATCCTGGGACTCATAAATATTGGCCCTTATTCCGAGATGGACCTCTTGGACGTACGTCAGTATTACATTCCTTTTATTTCCAGGGGTATTTGACTACTGCCTACACAACAACGAGATATTACAAGGATATCGATACGTTGCAAGAGGCGTATGACAGCGGGTTGAAGGTGGCTTCGAGCATTGACGATCTGTTCGGGGCCGACATCAGCCCTCTGATGGCCAGCCTCAGCACGAGGGTGGTGGAGTACGAGCTGCCCAATATCGCCATGGTGGAACCCTTGAACGTGTTCGCCGTGGAGCGGTACACCGACGCTTCGGTCATGATCGAAAGGAACTACACTTCAGACAGTGGGGAGCCGAGGTTGCACGTTGTGCAAGAATGCCCGCGCTTCTACTACTTGAACTACATTGTGTATAAAGGATATCCGTTCTTGAATCAGATAAACAGGTTCATCATGTCCATAGACGCCGCTGGCCTACTCAACAAGTGGTACGACATAACCAGTTACTCGTTGCTTTTAAAACGACGGCAGGAACAAGCCCACGACGACGAACACAAGCCTTTGACTTTGAATGACACCCAGGCTGCTTTCTACTCTCTTGTGATAGGATTATCCATATCTATTCTTGTTTTTTGTTGTGAGCTTTTAAATGATCGTTTTTCAAAACGATTGAGAATGCGAAAAGTGCAAAAAAATTCTCGATAAAGATATTTGGAACAGGAATATTAAAGATATTTATTTTCGACTAACAACACCATCAGAAAGATGTAGTCCGATTACCGAGGGTAAAATTTCAACTAAAGGTGAAGAATTCGCGGATGAACGGGTCCTAACGAACGGATCGGATATACTGAACTAGAGATACGGTTCCCGAAATTCATTTAATCTAGTTAAACAGTAGTTCGCGAACTAAAGAACCGATTGAACTTGAGCGATACAAAACGACCGATGTCACAAGGCCTCAACTGAATCGCGTATTGGTGAATTTTGTTTTAAGGGCGCCAATTGTCCGCTTGTATCATGGTATTTGGGAAGATAATTAAATTGGTTATTTTAAGAATAAATTATTAAAAATAAACTTGAGTGTAGATATTTTATACAGGTATATACTAAATCTTTAAGAATCAATCTTTCGATGTGTGTTTGGTATATTATTATTTAACATTGCTACAATTTTCATATGAAGAAAAATTAATTTAAATAAAGGAGTACTGTTTTCTTTTCGGCAAATGAACTATAGAAGTGTTGAAAACAGGATCCTCTGGAGAATTTTCGGAGCTGTCGAAAAAAGGAATATGGTGTAGGCATTACAACGAGGAACTTTAAGATTAATATGATGAGCCAAAGTTGCGAAATTCATAAAATTGGTGAGGCTTCTGTAGGTGGGCCGTGTAGCGTATGGTTGATGTGTACTAAATACCTCCGATACTATTAATAAACCTGAAGGAAAACGATGAATAGGTAGACCCAAAGGAAATTGGCAAGACAATATAAATAAAGGTCTTGGCGGAAGCAGCCCAGTACAGAGGTTGTAGGGGGTGTATTCTTGAAGAGAACAGATGGTGGAGTCAGGAATGTTGACAATGACTAACAGCTAAACATACTGCATACACTTTATGGCTTGATATAATAATAAAAAAAAAATAATAAGAAAAAAAGGATATATATATCTCCCTTTTTTAAGCTACTGTTTCGCACACGATCAATCCAGCGGCATAAAATTGAATTTTTTAAATTTAATAAAAATAACAATATATGGCCGTGTGTGTGTGTGTATGTGTAATTGTTACCATAAGGTTTATTTTTTGAACATTTATGCATTTAGTTTATAATATTTCTTATACTCGCGTCGAGGCCTCGACAACTTGAATAGTTTTAAGAATTTTTTGTAATTTTATTCTATATGTAATTTGTAATTTTTTATTGTAAATAAAATGAGTGGAATTAGCGGTCTTATTACTGATGAATCCTGACTGGAGATATAAGGTTTTGTGCATTATTAGGACATCCGCGAGATTCGGAAATAAACGTATCTCACTGTGGAGGATGACGGCCGATCTCGCGGATTAAATTAAATAGCAAAAATATGTTTTTTGCCAGTTTTCAGATAACTGCGCAGCAGATTTGAAAGGCCGTTAAAATAAAATGGTCAGGCAGGCCGACGTTTGAACGCGACAAGCCGGCGCCTGGCGGGGGCCGCTGGTTTATGGACCAGACGTACGCGGCGCGTGGAAAGTTTGCAACGCCGTAAAATCAGAAAGTTCACGAGATGAACTCAGAAAAAGTGCACAAAACCTGGCATGTCATTTCCTGTCAGAATTCGTTATAAAATAAAGAATCGGATTAGTTTGGAAGGAGATACATCGAGAGATAGGAATCGGCCTTTTTTGAGGCGATTTATGAACGCCGACACATCCGGACACATTGGTACTAATTAAATTCACATGCAGATGTGCCAGGCGTTCAATTTGACGTAACATTTACATATGTACACCTCCCCGTTCGGGAGATAATTTGGCTAGGCGGGCAAAATAGTCCGTCTAGAGGATGAGCCGGCACGGTATGATCCGCTCGGGAATGCTGCGCTGACCACCATCCGCCACTGGGTATTCTCGAGATGTCTCTCCCCTCCATTACTAATCCCATTTTGACCGTTGATTTCCCGCTGTGTCTAGATTTTAAGTATAAATAAAGGAAGATTCCGCAGACTCAGCATCCTCAGTTCGCCGAGATTACTTTTACCTTGTTACGCTGCCGGTCCGCGGAATCGTGTTTTGAGAAAAAAGTGCCTTTTACTTTTTATTGAATTTCCTGAAAAAGTGTTTTTTGTTGTTGCTTTCTAATTTACCTTTTTGCTTAAAATATTGTAAATTCCTACTGAATTTCTCCCACCGTAACGCGGAGACCCACCCTATATTTAACTATTTTTAAATTCGATTTTTTAGCCGTTCGGGTTTTAAAATATTTTGGGAATTTATTAATAGTTTTTCAAACTTGGTATGGCCTTGTGCGTACCAGCTACTTTATTGATACAATATACAATGTCTACCGGTTTCGGTCCCACCTTCTTCAGGACAGTATAATATAAACTAACCTATGTAAAGACATAGAAGTTTAGTAATTAGATAGGGAGAGAGAGAGAGCATATCAGAAGAGGAAACAAGCTACGTGGATAAGGGGGAAGGAAGGGAAGGGATTGTATTGGGGGAATGGGAAAAACTTTAAAATTGGACTATTATATAAGTTAAATTGATTTTATAGTTATCAAGATAAATTGTAGAAGTCTCACAGAGACGAAGCTATTTATATGGGAAACGTGTAGAAAAGTCTTTTGATTATGTGTGGATGTTCTTATGGTGGAATTGGTGAACGTTGCATTGTGTAAAGTAATTGCTTAAGCTAGATCATACAGGTCATAAGCCATGGGCCACCCTATAAAAGACTTCCATACACGTTTCCCATATAAATAGCTTCGTTTCTGTGAGACTTCTATAATTAATCTTAATTAATAATTATCTCTCTGTTGACAAAATCCAGTAATTGTGTTCTCAGAATATATATAAAAAAATATTGATTATTTAGTATTTGACTTGTATTATTAATATCTCTAATGCTCCTAAATTATTAAGACGTAACATTTAATTTTTTTATGTAAAACCTGTAGCCTTAAATTTCTATTAAATATATGGTCCAAATTTATTAAATTTTAAGAAAATTCTGAAAAATCCAAAGGTCAGTTGCAACAAAAACTGGTAGATATTGTATATTATATAATAAAGTGGCCTAAAACAAAATATATAATTTTATTTAAATTGAAAAAAAGGTTTGTTTTTTAAAGGCATCCAGTTTCATAGTGAACGCTTGATTGCCAGATAAAATAAAGTTTTATTTAAAAACTAAAGGGACGATCGTTCTGAGAGGCGTCAAATTGAATGTAAAAGGATAATATTGTATGAAAAAATATGTATTAAGAATTTATTCAAAACAAATAAAAAAATTTCACTTCGTCAAAATATATTTTTGCCAGTTTTTAGAATAGCAATTAAATATGTCAAAATATAAAGCACGTTACAATATATTTTTTAAAACATTTATAGTTGATTTCAAACAATCACGTTTTTTTAATATTTGAGTCGATAGTCATTGACAAAAAATTAGTATTCAAGCGAAGAGCGTCTTCTTAAAAATTTCCAAGATTTGACCTTTGAAAGAATTTTTTGTTGTTTAAACATTTGAGAAAGAATTTCGATATTAAAATCGGTTTTGGGCAAAACTGTCAATGTCAAACATCGAAAAAACTTAAATTACTTTCGACATTAAGTAGATCTGTTAAAAGTCACGTAAAATAATTATATTTATCTCTTACTTACAATGTAATTTTACAAAGCATTGAGATTTTTTTGACTTGTGCCAAATCACACATGAGGAATTAAGGGCTGGTATAAAATAAAAAATATAAAAAAAACAAGAGGAATGAATTTAATAAATAGTAAAATGACTTTTAAACCATTTTGTTTATCTATCTGCATATTGTATGTGAGGTATAAAAGCAAAGACAGCAATATAAAAAAAATATAAATATATTTTGAATGCAGGTGCCGAGGATTACTAATTTAGAATGTACTGAATTAATAATAATAATAATAATTGGATAATTTGTATAGCGCCGTTTTCGCGAAATACTCACCTCAAGGGCGCTTACTTTTACTTTCTACCACTTCCAAAATCATGTTTCTTATAAATTTATAGGCTCTATTTCCTATAAAATCTCGAATTTAGTTCATTTTAAATTAATTATCTTAGATGACTGCATTTAATTTTTTTTTGTAATTGCTCCCATTGCGTTTATACCTCACATATAACGTAGACATGTTCAAGTACTGCCAGACATTTGGCAAGCGTAGGCTGCTTTTAGTTCTGTGACGACGCGACGGGGATATATAGACATGGGTGTATTTTAATTACATACTCGACGGAATATTTATTGGACGCCTATCAAAAATATACTGTTATCAGGCGAAAATTTGGCATATTTATTGCGTTACAGCACTCGCCTCGTAAATCATTTTACCTTTATCATAATGTCTGCTTTGAAAATCGTTACACGAACATACTTAGAGCAGGTACTTAAAGCTAACACCGTCATCACATTATTAGTGAATAGTATAATACAAAACATTGTTAAAATTATATAAGTAAACTAAAAAAATCTGTATTTTGATTATAGTAGCAACGGACACTTAGGTTCAGTAGTGGTCTGTTGTGTAACCATCGGAACTGAGTTATTTGCTGAAATTTCGTATCTTTATTTACTATTTCATTTATATACTTTTACATCATCATCAACATCATTATCATCACCATCTTCTTCCCCTTGTCCTTTTCGGGTTGGGTACCCACTGTATCGATAAGGCGCCTTCATTCGCCTCTGTCTTCCGTTGATTGTGCGGCCTCCGTCCATTGTAGTCCCATCCTTTTCTCACGCAGTTTATGGAGTTGCCTCGCCCAACTATATCTGTGGAGGCCCACTGGATGTGGACGTCTACCTTCGTATCGTAGGAATCGCACTCAGTATTTTCCTAGAATTCGGTCATCAGACATTCTTAGTACGTGCCCAAGCCACCTCAGTTGCGATTTATCTATCGAGAGTAGCAGTGATTCAATGTTTAGATCGACTTGTATCGTCTAGTTTCTTATTCGATCCCATTTCGTAACCCCTGTCACTCCTCTCAAGTACTTAATTTCGGTAGCTCGGAATCTAGAGCGTTTTCGTTTGTTTAGAATACGTAAGCGTCGGGCGGTATACCGTTTTGTACACTGCCATCTTTGTCTCGATACTAAGCTCGGATTTCCTTATTACTGAGCTGTAGAGAGGACGCAACACACCACTTGCCGCACCTGTTCTTCGATCAATTTCTCCGTCTTGCCGTCCACCGCTGGAGAATTCGATCCTGAGGTATTTGAATCTATCAACCTGTTTCAGCTGACTCCCATTAGCGAGTATGTTGCACTGAGTTTGGGCCCTTCCTAAAAATTCTGTTATTGAGATGCCCATCTTGGTTTCCGCCGCTGTGCATTCTTCGTTGAAGCGAATTTACATTATTCTTCTTTATTTTTATTTTTTTACACAGAAATACGCATTAATATTTTAACTAATTTTAAACAAAGCTAAAAGCACGAAAACGACTTTCTTCCGGCGTCCTGGAAAGGGGCTTGAACCCCCAATCACTGCATCACTAGGCGAAAGTTATAACCACTACACCAACGAGCTACTCATTATCAATACAGTTTTAAAGTTAAACTTTTTCAACCCCACGTTACAGTTATTCTAATCGAGCGTCAAGGCTATTGCCACACAGAATTTGAAACGGAAAAGAAAATACATGGGAAGTGGCCGGCATTTTTATAAAAAGCCTACCAATACATTTTTTGGGTTATTCTACCACAAAATAATTCTTAACGAACACCCAGGTCGAAGGGTGATTTTGCTGGGAGGGCGACGTAAGCGCAGTACAGCCTCTTCATCTCCCAAGAGTCCCATCTGGAAGAGTCGCTGAAGACTAGAGCGTGTAGGGAGAACAATAAAAATTATCCATTTTATTTTACGCATATATAAAGATAACATATTATGACGTGGAGTTCAGATCCTTATGATCTGAGTCCCTCGTCATCACGAGCTAGTTCAATCGGAGGAGAATGGGACTAACCTTACTCCTCTATTTCAATCTCAGGGTCCTTTCGGTGATGTGCGCACTGAACTCTCTCTCTCAAGCCGCTTCAGGTGCCTCTCATATTAACAAGCTCAAGTTGCAACAGATTAACAAAGATGGGTTTACATAACAAGACATTTTGTGCAATCAACATAAGAATTTATTCAATAAATTTAAGCAAACAAGTAACTGTGCCGCTGAAGGCAACCACAGCTAATTTACTCGATGATATTTTACTAAGTTATTTCACTACCTCTAATATAAGATAAACTGGCCAATCCTCGACACTGTCGATAGCGGCCGCTTAATTTAAAAAGAAAGTAACATAACCTACAATTTGATAACTCTACTGGCGGTAACGCTATCGCAAATGTCGTGGATCGGGGAAATTCATGACGCTAAAGAATCACATTTACTATGCGTTAGACGCAATAGTGATACATGATAACGCCTCGGCATGCGGCTCGAAAAGTCCTTATCGTTGGTTTAATCACTGATGTTTCGGCTAAACTTCGGCGCTTTACAAAACTCCACTATATGCCGCGACGTCAGACGAGTGAAAGGTATTTGAGATGAGACTAAGATTCAGAGAATAACAATTTCTTCTGTGTGCGAACTGCATCGTCCGGAAGACGCTAGGCAGCTGCGTCACGCCATGGTGTCTTCCTCCAGTTCAGGATAAGATCGGCATCCAGTGGGTCAATGGATGCACGTTCTTACTCCAACATGTGGACCCTTTTTGCCGGACCTCATTTCAATAGGCCGCACGCTTGACGTCCGGAGATGGGGTCACATCGTGATCCCGACGTAAGAACCCTGATAAGAATTCAATTATTAGCATAAATCTACAATTAAACAATGTTATTACGATGCTACTTCAAATGGCGCCTCTCAGTTCACTGCTTACCTCTTAAAAGAGTGCGAAGGTTTCACATCTTGTATGTGAGTGTGTCAAAATCCGAATGAAACCATCTTGTTGTACCCGGTTCTGAAAAGCGCTCATAGTACCTACGTGGACTCGAATGATTTTATCAGTAATTTTTGTTTTTGCGCTGTAAATTAATATTTTTTTTTTTTTATTTAGTGTTCCGCGAAGGAGTGTGACGTACATGATTTATTTCGTCACAATATATTCAATGTTTATTTCCATCAAGAATCGTAGGTACATTTAAACGTATAACACATACATATGAATACTTGAGTCTTAAAATATGTTTGTTTTTGCTACAATTATGCATAATATACATTTAAACGGCTGCCGGGGAGAGCTGAGAGAGTAATCTCTATGACGCTTTCCTGTTGTTTGTTGTGACCTGGACAGGGTGAATTTTCGACTGGTCCGTGGTCGCGGTAGCGGGATCAAAATATATTTGTGACGTCTTTTCTCCCCTTCTGGCTGTGAATACTATGGTTGCCTTTACTGCTTTTCTGTCGGGTTCTCGAGTAGCACATACACGCATCATAAGATATCAAGGTATTGTTTTTATTTATTTGATTGTTAATGATATGTTGTTACGAAGTAAAATTCGAAGTAATGAAGCTATCGCTCGCGTGGCGGATGGCATCGCTACCCGTGCGCAGGTTGAGCCGTAATCTATGGTTACAACGCGTCATCATCTAAGCTTATAAAAGTGACAGCAGACGCCTTGCAAAGGCATTTTTATTTCACTGCTTCAAAATGTGATCATTAATAGGGTCCGGTTTGCGTCCGAAGTTGTTTGACGTACCGGCAAGATAACAGCTTTTCCACGTATTTTTGGGATTCCAACATTGTAAGTCAATATTATATAAACTTATTTGTTCACAGGACCTTCATACTGCTAAGCATGATGTCATTCATGCTTGATAAAATTACTCGTGCACAGGACAATGCTAATTTATACGCTACCCATGTAGGGCGCGTACAATCTCTTTTACTATGTGAATGGATCCATCACAATACAAACTATTATCTCTGGGTTACATTGAGGCCGCAAAGTATCAATCCCTGATGTCAATTCAAGTCTGATGTTCAAATAGATGCACCCCAGTACGATTCACGCCAAGGAATATGTCCAGATGCAACGGTAATCTCTAATTATCTTTTCTAAACTCTGATGTCATACTGGAATTCCACATTGAAGTTGCATTTGGACGGGATATCGGCGACGTAATCTAAAGTTTGTGATGAATCACCTGTTTCTATAGATTTTTTATTTTATTTTATTATTTTTATTTTGAACTCTAAGATGATTTAAATGCTACGCGGGAAAAATTGAGCCAAACCCACCTGGCGGAGTATTGGAGCTACAAAAATTTGGGAATGATGAAACGCTAGTATTGGGAGGGAGTTAGTAGCGATTGATCGGATATAGGTTACGGGCAGTTACTAATCAATTCTTATAAATCATATTAATCTTGTGGTAAAGCCGTGTTTGGTACAAATGGTTGACGATCGATGCGGTCCGAGCGGTCCACATGTGCTTCCCATAAAAAATGCTGAACATGGTTTTCAGAGATTTAGGTCGCGGTTATTGCAGTTTAAGCCGTTAAAAAACCGATTAACGTCTACTCTAAGGTGACGATGATATTGACAGTTCCACGAGGTTTCTGAATTATGGACTTTTTTGCTGGGGTTTTGAAACCGTTTAAGAGCCGTATATCTTCATCTCGAGTGGATTCCCGTGCAACAGAGAGGCAGAATATTGAGCAAAACTAAGAAAGGCAGATCCTAATCGGGGGATCGCGAGAGGAAAACGCCCCATAAATAATTTATAGGAATTGGCCGTGAAGCACGGATAAAACGTACACGATGTACCAGAGGGGTGACCTTAACTGAGCGGATAATGATTTATTTTCGTTTCGCGGGAATCGGATAACGTAGGCAGATAGGAAAGTTAACTATAATTCCATTATATTTATCTGTAGACTAACGCTCTGTCGAGAAGCGAATAGTGATTCATTTTCGTTTCGCGGGAGTCGGATAACGTAGGCAGATAGGAAAGTTAACTATAATTCCATTATATTTATCTGTAGACTGACGCTCTATCGAGGAGCGAATAATGATTCATTTTCGTTTCGCGGGAGTCGAATAACGTAGGCGGGTAGAAAAGTTAACTATAATTCTATTATATTTATCTGTAGACTAACGCTCTTCAGGCTTTTACAACAGATAGGTAATTGTGCAATGACGGTATATACGGTTAGGAAAGAGGTAACGATAACGTGTAAGCATATTAATGGCACGACAAGAAAATAATATACTCGAATATAGATACAATATATTAACTATGTAATCACTACAAACCTGTCCGACGTTAGCGTAGTTTCAACAGGACGGGTAACGTGTATACGATTGGCTATTCTAGCTCAGATTTCGCCGGGTTTGGTAGTAATAACCACAAAACATAATTGAACAAGTGTATCCAGATAAGAATATTGTAAATAAAATAATATGAATTTGCGGCCCATATACACATGAAATAAAAGGATAAAGCGTATGGGGATCTTATAGATGGATGGATAAATGAAACAAATATATATAGGAGTAAATGCAAGTAAAAAAGCAAGCATATGAGTACCAAAACATAGGAGAACATAGTGTGATAGAAATTCGAAGACGGGAGGAACAATAGTGTGAAGTGGAACGGATATAGCAAGAGCATGT